>BQNB010058843.1:0-37591 GCA_026074375.1 Tanacetum coccineum
ACACAATATCTTGCAAAATATATGCAAGTTACTAGTTGTAGTTTTATAAATAAAAGATGTTTTCTTGCAAGTATTGGTGTATTGGTTGATTTTTCTTGTACAAAGTGTAAGATAATATTATCTTGGGTAAATTTAATAAAACTTTAGGTATTGGGTACAATCGTGGGTATTTGTTGAAGCGTTAATAAATTAACGTGCTTCCGGTTATGCTTAAACGTAATTTATCGCGAAACGTATACACTTTACGTATCCGATAAAAATAAAATGAACAACGACCATAATTATTATCAAAATAATTATATAACACATGATTGATGTAAACGTTTGATGGTTTAATGCCCGTTTACATTAAACGATAATATTTGGCGTACGCGATTTAACCTATCGCTTATGATTTAAAGTAAACACGTACATTACAAAAGGTACATTGCAGATTTATCGACGTCGTCAATGACTTGAAAACACAGGGTGTTATACAAACACTCCCTTAAAATCCATTTATGCTTGCAAATATGATTTCTATCTATCAAAACTTGAATACCAGATAACAATTAGCTTTTAACAAGTCTAATGAACTAATAAGATAGCTGTTATTGAGAGTAGAGTTGTGGAAAGTGATAAGTGGAGAGTGGAAATGTGGATCCAGACACCCTGTCGCACCAGGGTGTTTGGGAGTGGGATATTTATACGGTGCCGTCGCGTCGCTAGTTTGGTCAATGGGACTTTCTTAACGGGCCAGGGCTTTCTTGGCTAAACCTCTGGGTTTGAGCCCGACAAACACGGACAATATTAGATTACAAACCAAGCCCGTTGAACCCGACTAGCCTATTACAATACAAGACCTAGTTTGACTTTCTTAGACCGATAACATTATTGTTTGACTTAATATAATTAAGGCTAACAATCTCCCCCAATGTTGAGGTCTCTTTCTTCAAACTTCTCTGTATCACCGATGACATTGAAGATATGACGGTTTAAAGTTTATGCTTTACCTTGTTATGGTCGTGTCTTGTTTGTAATGGCTTTTGTTCATTCATTGCTTTTGTGAATCTTGATCTTGAGCCTTTATCTTTTATAACTTTAAGTTGGTGAAGGAGAATATTTATACCTAGCTTCTTGAGATCATTATCTTGCATCATCTCGCTTGATTGAATCATTTTGATTTGTACTTCATTGGATCAACTTGTGCTCTTGACCAACATGCTCATACTTGTTACATTCGTGTTGACAATATGATTATAAGTATAAACAATATCCCCATATTGATGATTCTTTATTTGACTTTGTGGGCTCTTTGCGTTGGTGGGGAATATTAGAATCAACTATCTTGTTGTGAACGATTGACTTTGAAAGCTTTGAGTAAGAGATTTTGGTTTAGGAATACGTACTGTGCTCGGAATGAGGCTGCAACAACGTCGTCTTATCCTGAAATTAAAACTGTTAGCAATAAATGTTGAATATGGCTTGTCAATCATCTTGAGTTCGGTAAGTGCACATTAACCTCCAGTTTCCCGGTTTTATAGTATAAATATTATACATGTGATTAGGTAGTATTCAAAGAATCTCCTTGACAGGGTTTCCAGCTCAAAGCATAGGATCTTGTATCACAGATGTATAGATTCAACATTGCTTGCTAGTTATCATTACCAGAAAGTATCAAAGCAGACAACACGGTAGAGCGGGAATAAGATAGTTATATCTTTCAGATTAAGTAGGTCAATTCATTTACTGGACCAAAAATTTGATATCCAGTTATCACAATCTTGATTCATATAGAATCTTGCAAATAACTACCAATAGCTTGTTTGACGTTTGGCTCAAGCAGGAATTTCCATCTTAACTGTGTAATACATAAGTATCACTCGGATGTTTTGGCAACGATATAAATGGATAATGCGCTTCAGGATCTCTTTGTTACATCTTGTGAACTTTATGGTGTTCAACAAGTGTATTTTTTTGACATTGTCGTCCTAATGAGATTTATAATTTGATCTCTTCTTGGCTCTAGACTCGATTTGTGCACTTTTGGGTTTTAGTAATCGGAGTTGGATGTGGAGCAGACTGCAATCATATTCAATATCAACAATCTCGGAGTGAGATGTCTAATCAGATAACGTGTGTATCTCCGTTAGTCGTGACAAATGAGACAAGTTTCTTTTGAGAGAAAGTACCCAAAATGGCTGGAAGGGTTGTGCATTGCATCACTGGGTCCATGACAACTTTCTTCAATATCAACAATCATCATTGTGATTTTGATAGATTATGTATTTGGCCAGGTTTCTTGCCTAAGGTCGATGAGGAGGGACTTCTTTTTTTCACCCTTTATCCATACATTTCTTTTTTCATTCTTTCAACAACTTTAATGTTACCAAGACATCATTAATAACACTTTGTTATGATTGTTGCAGTGCTAGCTCAATCTTAGTTGGCATTTTTCCCTTATACACATTCTTCTCCAATCATTAAATAAGGTATTGCTATTTCTAATCTATGGAGTATCCTTGGGTTGATCTCTCGGTTCTGGTTGGTTCGTTAAGGACTTTATAACTAACCTAACCAACCTTAGAATTCAGTATATCGTGAATATAATGGTTGTTGGGTATAAAAGATCGAACCATAAAACCCATTTTATGACAGTGTTATTTTCAAATACTCCCCCTACACCATGTGCTCTGAGATTCAAAATTGTTTAGCACATGACGGAAAGAGCTGACACTAGAGTCTTTAAGGATTCACATTCGTTTATAACATATTTTAATCAAATTTCTCACCCTTATTTTAAATAATAAATCACTTATATTTGAATACAATTGATTAAAAATTTGATATGATAAAAATTACATGGGAGAAAAATTATACACGATATAGCATGAATTCAGATTTTATAGCTCCACTTCAACAGTATATGTGGGATACAATATTTATCTAAAAATTGACATTGGAATGAAAAAATTGATAGGACACACAAAATATTGAAGTCGGAGTGAGTGCTTTATTAAAGATGGAGGAACCTATAAGACAATAGCTAGGAATACCATTATGCTGATTGAAGATTAGTCAAACAGTATTTAATGCTCAGCTAAAAGATAAAGATCAACAATAATGCTGGTTGAAGATTAGGCAAATAGTATTTAATGCTGATTTATAGTTTCCTAATTTTATTTGATCTTATCTTGTCTTGTAAACCTAAAATCTCTTAGTATATAAAAGAGGGGTTGGCGTTAGTATTGACCATACATCATAGTTGATCTCTCCATTGAGCAGTCTAATAGTTGCTTATTTGTTTATGTTAATAGTTCTATGGACGCTGATTAAAGTCGAACTAGTTTTTTTTTTTTTTTTTTTTATTATTATTTTTTTTTTTTTTTTTTTATTTTTTTTTTATTTTTTTTTTATTTTTTATTTTATTTTTTTTGTTTTTATTTTTTATTTTTTTTATTTTTTTTTTTATTTTGTTTTTTATCTATTTTTTTTTTTTTTTTTATCTATTTATTTATTTTTTTTATTTTTTTTTTATACTTCAACTTTTTTATTTTTTTTTTTTTTCTTTTATTTTTTTATACTTTTTTTTTTTATTTTTTTTTTTTTTTTTATTTTTTTTATTTACATTTTATTTTTATAATCTTTAGTTTATTAGTTTATGAATAAAAACCTTGTTCATAACATTGTTGTTCTTATTTGTTATTCCGCTGCGTGATCAATGTTATGATATCCTAGATGGGAAAAACAATCTATGAAGCCTACAATTAGGTTTCAACAGTTACCACAAAATTTTTGGTGTAACGCAGTAGGATAATTCAAATTACTATTCTCAACCGAATCCTAATTAGAGCCATTTTAGGAAAAATACCTTACGAACTCTTAAAATGTAGGAAACCTACTCTAGATTGCTTTAGAGTGTTTGGAAGAAAGTGCTTCATTTTAAACACTAAATACTACCTTATAAAGTTTTACCCAAAGTCATACAAAGGTATCTTTTTAGGTTACTCGCAAAATAGTAAAGCCTGCATCATCCTCAACAAACATACTAGGAGGCCAAAAAGAATAACAACAACATGACATTCGATGTAATGATGTAACTCCTTACCCTCTAAGACCATCACCCTTGGTGGATGATGACTTAGATGAATAAGAAGCAATTAATTAAGGTTACGAAAGAAAAAATTAGAAAATGACATTCGAGGATGAAACTTTAGAGATTGACGAAAATAATAGATCAATATTAAGGAATCTTAGGAACCACCATCATTAGAAAATGTTCATAGGGAAACTTAACCAAAGAACCGTAGATTACAAGCCCAAAACTAAAGTAACTTCTTTTGTTTTATATCAACTATAGAACCTAAGAATGTGAATGAAGCCTTAACAGATGATAGTTGGATTGTCGCCATGCAAGAATAATTAAATCAATTCATTACTAACGACGTTTGGGATTAGTTCCACAACCTAAGAATATGACAATCATAGGAACTAAGTGGGTGTTTAGAAATAAAGTTGGATGAGACTAGGATGAGAACGGGTATTGCTTTTCGAAATAGGCTAGTTTAGTTGCTCAAGGCTATATCAAACAACGAGGGCATCGTATTATGATGAAACTTATGCCCAGTTGCTAGACTTGAGTTAATTAGGCATACTATAGCTTATGCTTGATTACTTTGATTTAAGCTATTCCAAATGGATGTAAAAAGTGCATTCCTGAATGGTTTTATCAATGAGGAGGTATACATGGCACAACCTCCAGGATTCATTAACTTTGAAAAACCAGATCATGTTTATAAACTTAAGAAAGTTTTATACGGTCTTAAACAAGCACCCAAAGCTTGGTATGACATATTAAAAGCTTTTCTCATTAAACATGAATACAAAATGGGAATGGTAGATAGCATACTTTTTACCAAGAAGAAAAGTTCAAACCTCATCATCGTTCAAATATATATCGACGACATTATACTTGGCTTGACTTTTCACCACATGTGTGATGAATTTGCCAAAATCATGCATGACGATTTTGAGATGAGCATGATGGGTGAACTTAACTTCTTCCTTGGATTACAATTAAAACAAATAGAAGATGGTATCTTCTTTAAATCAATCTAATTTATATTAAAAACTGCTTAGAAGTTTGGCTTAAAAGAATCTAAACCAAATGAAAACCCCATGTACTCAGATACCAATTCATGTAATACAAAGAGTGTGAGTCGGTACGATAGTACAAAGTATCGGTGGATGACAGTAGGTTATTATACCTAACGGCAAAGTTAGCCCTGATTTAATGTCTAGTATCTGCCTTTGTTGCCAGCTTTCCAAGAGGCTCCCAAAACTCGCTCCTTTGAAGCGGTTAAGCGTATCTTCCGATACATTAAAGGCACTACGCACTTAGGATTATGGTATCCTAAAGGGACCGACATAGAAACCGTAGTATATGCCGACTCTGATCATGCGGGAGATTATGTGGACCGAAAGAGCACTAGCGGTATTTGTACGTTCGTGGGATGTTGTTTGACATCTTGGTTCTCGAAGAAACAAACCGCTCTTGCTATATCCACTACCGAAGCCGAATACGTAAGCGCCGGAAAGGCATGTCAACAAGCACTATGGATGAAACAAGCTCTCATCGACTACGACGTACGACTCGACGACGTTCCCATCATGTGCGACAACAAAGGCGCGATTGACCTTAGCAAAAACCCGGTGCAACATTCTCGTACCAAACACATCGAAATACGTCACCACTTTCTTCGTGATAATGTCCAGAAAGGACATATCTCAATCGAAAAAGTGCCGTCCGTCGACAACATCGCCGACATTCTTACTAAACCCCTTAAACGTGAATCGTTTAACTATCTACGTCTTGGTTTAGGAATGATGGAACACATTCCATAAATCATCTTAGTTCGCTTCTCTTTCTTCTGTCTCAATTCTAGTCCGTGTTCCATTCCGTGTCGTGACAACTTAAATACTTCATCCGAAGTACTTTAAGCATATTTAATTCGCGAAATGCAAATTAAAATGTCACTCCTCTTTGTAAAATTTTCGTCAAAAACCAAGTCCAAAAACCCTTGGCTGAGGGCGGCCCCCATATAGGCGGCCCCCAATATATTTGGGACCGCCGGTAAATATGGGACCGCCACCAGCAAGTCACAAAATGGGACACTTAAACAAAAAAATTTCAAAACAGAAAAACAAACACCCCCTTACCTGCTGCCATTGACGAACACGACTCAAAACCCACCAAAACTCAAAATCAACCATCTAAACATCAATTGAAGATCAAATCAACACTAATAATCAATCCTAATATCACAAAGATCATCAATTGTAAGTCATTTCATCTATTTTCTTTTAATTTGAGTCTAGGGTTCATGATGAACACCAAAAATTAAAATTGGGGATTTTTTATTTTTCTTTCAATTTTGTACAATTAAGAGTACTAGGATACAATGTATAACTAATATGCTTCCCAAAACAATAGGGAAATTTCATACATTAGTGAGTTTGTCGAAAAATTATTTTAACTAAAACCCAATTTTTTATTTTACAAGATCACACACGTTAAGAACAAAAAAAATTGTTTTATGTTATCTTGTCAATACAATCATTGTTAATCCAACCCAAAAACGTTTTCAAACACATGCATAATGATCTCATGAACAAATTTCGAGATACATAATTCATATGTATTTTTCGACTTGTTTGGATGAGAAAAATCAAATTAAGGAGCGTTTGGGTTAACTCTTAGGATTTTATATTTAGGTCGAGTTAACCGTTACTCCACATTTGTTACATATAGGCACACACTAGGCATCTCGTTAAATGAAAGAATCTCACTAAAATTATCTTTTCTAATTTTAGGTGAAATGACTTTGGATGATGAATTACAGTACACAAAATCATACGTTCCAACAATCTCAAATGAAACCTATATTCCTGATATCTTAAAACCCATCATTCGAAACCTAGAATGTAGGTCAATCCATGAAGGTCGCTCTATATCTTCTGAATCCACTAAATACGATAATATTCAAACCCTTTTTCAAGCTATCAAACTTTTAAAAATATATGAACTCCATGAAGGAATTTGTCCAAGATTTCTACTAGAATTTTATTCCTCAATAGAAATCACCAAAGATGACAATCTAAACATCTTCTTAACATTCTGGGCATTGAAAAGAACATTTAAGTTCTCACTCGAGTCATTTGCCTCAATTCTCCTCATTCCATGTGAAGGAGAATGTTCTTACTCTGAAGAACCCTCCCTCGACTCTTTGAAAACTAATCAAGAGTCGAACACACCTTATCAAACACACATTCCAACACCAAAGGAAATTATCCAATCAATTACAACAACCGGACAAACCATTTTTCCAAACAAAATCCTCAAGGAAGAACTTCGTTATGACATGAGATCTTGGAATGAAATCATTCAAGATAATGCCTTTGGCACTCAAAATGACTCTCCATTTCTTCCTGCATCATCATGTCACATGATGTATTGCATTCTAACAAGTACTCCTTTCAACTTTGCCTACTTTCTAACCAAACGAGTTGAAAATATCAAGAATCAACCAAACTCTCCAATACCATATGGAATGATTCTAAATCGTCTATATGATCACATCATCAAAATTAATCCTCTTCTACGAAAATCAAAATACAATTCATATTGGTCATCCATGAAACCTTGGGTTCATCCTACCCATCTTGAATCAATTATCTACATATCTTCTGAAGAAGCTTCAAGTGTTGATTCAAATGATGATTGAAATATTTCTCTAGAATTATTGCTAGAAATACGTACTATCATTATTACTATGTAATATTATCTTAACCTCTGTCTTGGATAATCAAGTACGTGTATAATATGTCTACATTATTATTACATGCTTGTTATGTGACATTTAGTAGACATTTTAGTCATTTATATGCTTCATCTTGGCCACATTACATGACTTATTCTCTCCTTTAGATATATTATGTGATTCTTGAAGTGATGGAAATGCCATAATCGCCCTTCTAATCCTTATTGATCACTCTGAAAAAGGATCAAACTTCTGGAAAATTTCATGAATCTCTAGAAAATGGTCCCCTTAAATATAAGGCGGCTCCCTAATATATATGGGACCGCCACTGATATAAGGGACCGCCATCAGGAAACCACGAAATTTTCCTGTCCCCTCTTTTTCTGCAACTTTGACCCTACTCTACTTAGGTCCAACCATCCTTTCCTTTCTAGACAAACCACTTCCTTGAATATTCATTCTCCAGTACCATGCCTTTCCTAAAATTTCTCTATATATGAACATCATTCTTATTCTCCTTAATCACATCCTTACCTCTCAATCCTTAACTTCTCCTCAAAACCTCAATGTCATTTTCTAGCAAATTCCCTCATGACTACTCACGAAAATACCAAAGGGCCATTCTCGAACATTGGTGAAAAAGTCATGGTCTTCCTACCTCATCACTTTCTCCTCCACCAACTAGGACTACTCCCACCTCTCCTATCTAAAATAATTATCTCTCATACTCTTCACCTTTACAAAACTCATCTCAAAATCTCAATGAAATTCATCACCTATCAAACCTGCTTGACATAAATCTCCAACAAGCAATTGAAGCAACAAACCCTTCACCTCCTACCTCAACATATATCCCTCCAACCCTACCTCAACATGCATCCCACGCACCTTCCTAGATCAAGTAAACCTTCTTTCAGTAATACTGTCATAGTTGATTTGAATACCCGAAATCTATTCGAATACATGAAAAATGACCATACCCGTATCAATCTCTCATCTTTGGTCCTATTCTACCCCAATTTCCATCCTCAATAAACAACCTCTTCACCATAAATTGATACAATCTCAAAAAATGCCTAATAATAAACACCCCTCTTTTGATTATGCATTTTCTAACCTTTTAAAGAATCAACTAGTGTAGATCTATGCCTTATTTTATCTTTATGATTATCTACTTTCTATTGTAATAATTCATACAAATGTTGTATGAATGTTTCTTAGCTCTTATTAAATTTTAGTTTTTAAATTTTATGTTGAATGTATTTGTTGGATGTGCTAATGTATGAGTTTTTTGTTAGTTGAATGAAACTCTTCTTATGTTAATTTAAATACGATATGTTAACTTGAAAGATATTTTTCTTGCACTTGTACTTCTAACTTGGTTTTGTAGCAAAACAATTTTCATAAGATCGATCCCTTGGTGCCCGAACAAGGGGGAGCACACATCAAGGGGGAGTCTTGATATCGTCGATTTCTTTCTTCCTTCAACAACTCGACGATCATTCTTTTTTAATTCGACAAAAAGGGGAGAAATGGAACATAACTCATTTAATAATTTGACATCTTTAATTTTATTTAAAATGACTTTATATTTTGTCATCATCAAAAAGGGGAAGATTGTTAATACAAATAATATCTAAAAACGGTATTTATATTTTTTGACCTCTCAAAGTTTTGATAATAACAAAATATAAAAACGTTTACAATAAAAATAAATGTTTACAAATTATTAAATGTAAAATTTTATTTCTAAGATTAGTGATCACTTAAGGTATGGACAAAAAAAATAATTAAGCATGATTAGTGATCAAGAAAATATTTTTCTCTTAATTCTCACTTTTAATTCTATAAAGTATTTTCTCAAAAATACATTTACAAAATGTTTTTTTAATTAAAATAAATGTTTTATTAAAAACTTAAAATTTAAAATTCAAATTTCCCCCCAAAATAGAAGGTTCCATAACAGATACAACATTCACCACAAAAAACAAAAAAGAGAGCAGAGTCTAGTGGCTGCCCCCTTATACGCCTGGCGGCCCCCTTATATATAAGGGACCGTCGGGACTGTCACCAGATAGTCGTTGGGATTCCCTGCCTATAAATACTGCTTCATTCCCAACAGAAAAACATTCCTTTTTTGCACGAAATTTTTTAGTCTTTTCTTTCTCTCTCTAAACCTTCTTTCTCTTACTAAAACTCTTGATCACTAACATACTTATTGGTCTCTCGCGATCGTTGTTTCGTTGATCTCTCTGATATGCTCAAACCTTCTTTGTGTTGTGTGTGTGTGTGTGTCTTGGTCACTAACATATTAGATCTTGTTTCAAGTATCTAATATCTTCTTTCATTTCTCCCCTATCATTCAAGTGAAAGAGAAGAACTCTAGGATTCGTCAAGAAACTAATGTTTATTAGTGATCTCTCTCATTCTTCTAAGTATCGGAACTCTATTGTATTTATCTTGTGTTTTTTTGTGTGATTAGGATATTGTTGTAGACCGGATAGTGTAGATTTGTGAGTGTGTATATCTTGTGAAGTGGTAGATTGTTGCGGTTTAGATAATGTGATTAGTAGGATCGTCATTTAGATTTGGTCAGAATATAAGAAAGCGACGTTGGCTAAAGGTTTTCTCTGCCTAAAGGGAGCTTGTTGACATAGTGAAATCTCGAGTCGGATACTCGGGGAGTAGAGTAGAATGAAGAGGTGCTTCGTAGCCAAACCACTATAAAATCTTGGTGTCTTACTTTGGTTGTTTCTTTCCTTATCTCTTTACTTTATTATTGCTGTTATTTAGTTTTGATTTAGATAGTTATTGTTCGTTCATATTATGATTTGATTGAACATATAACTCGGATCTATACATTTTTAAAAGTAAACTTTTAAAACGTAAAATAAACGTGTAAACACTACAAGAAATAGTTAATATATCCACGGTTATTTTGCCACGGATTCAAAAACATGGAGTTTGAATTCGTCTTATGCCACGCTAATAAGCGTGTAAAAAAGTGACACTTATAATCGTGTAGAAGTTACATTTTGCACCATGTGATATTAGCTTTTTAACTGATTTCTACGGCAAAAAGCGTGGACAAAAATTGTCACATAAAAAAAACAACTTAACATAAATTTCACAAAGAAAAGCGTGGACTTATTTTTGAATACGTGTCACCCTTTTCAGACATATATCTCAATTAAATTATATCTCTTCAATTAAATTGCATTTTCCCCGAATCTCAATTAAATTGCATTTGATGTCAATATTTATTTTCAGACTTATTTCATTTTCCCTAAATTTCAATCAGGGTTTCTAGAAAGCTCTAAGACACTTCCGATCATTTCCTCCGATGATGTGCTCCGATCTCCACCTCCGGTGACGTCCTCCGATCATCGTCTTTGGGAACCTGTTTCTATCTCCGCCTCCGGTGACGTGCTCCCATCTTCGTCTCCGATAACGTGCTCCGATCATCGTCTCCGATTACGTGTTCCGATCATCTTTTTCGATTGAGGCGACGTTGTTACAATCACTATTCACGGCTTTATGTTCGTTCATTCATTACCAAAGTGAGTCCGATTTGACCTAATTTGTTCTATTTTTATATTTTAAAATAACCTTATTTGACCTAATTCACGGTTATTTTACTCAGCTGATCGATTTATGATGTATGTGTAAAATGCTATTCAATTTGAACCTTTAATCGTAATTTAGGCTATACTTATGCGAATTGATGTTTTATAAAGGTGTGCATTATTAAGCTTTGCAGATTATCTCGGTCATTACCGAGGTTTTGTATAAGCTAAAGCGTGTCGTGTAGTTGTTTGTGTTTGTATAAGCTAAAAAAAATATAGCATTTAACATCCTTAGATTTAGATACATCCCTGTCATAGTATCGTGTTGTAAAGATATAGTGTTGCATAATTTTGGTGTTAGTGCTTGCACTGCACGACAAATGGTTTTCAGCTCACCATGGCTAACAGCCAAGAAAGAGTCTGGCTCACCATTGCAAACGGCTTTGGTGTGTAACTCAAATCCGTTGATAGCTGTAAGGGTTTGCTAAAAATCCTATGGCCTTCACTCACCATGTTCTTGTAACAAAGAGTGGCTAGTCCAAGAGGGTACGGCTCTTGGTAAAGACTTTCTCAAATCCGTTGATAGTTGACAATTTACTAAAAATTGTATGGTTATCGACTCACCATATTACTCTGTGTATGAAGAGTTGGCTAGTCCTGAGCAAACGGCTACAGGTAAAGACGTGTCAAATCCGTTGTATGGCTGTGACGGTTTGCCAAAAACTGTTAGGGTATTCCAATTCACCCTTGATTCACGTTCTGAGAAATTGGACTGGTTGTTGTTACACCAGGGTGTTTGTTTTCACCAAAGTATCACCTAGCCCAAGAGTGAGTAGCTACTTGGTAAAGGCTTATCAAATCTACTTATGTTGCTGCAAAGACTGGAAGCTGCTGTTCTTTGATGTTGCTGCCTCATTTGATTCTGCTGTTCATCGAGTTCATGCTGTTTCATTTGATGCTGCTGTGGCTTCTACAGTTTCTGCTGCTTGTTGTGTTGCTGCTGGTTACTTGTCTGGTTACATTGTATCTGCTGGTATTTGTGATGCTGCTGGTTCGTTTAATCTTTGTTGCTTTCCCTTCTTTTTTGTTGATTTCTTTGTTTTGTATGCTCTCCCAATCCTCATGTTGCGAAGATCTATCTAGCAAACTTGGAATGAACAGAGTTCAAAACCAAAGGTTATAGGGGAGGATTGTTGGGAATTATTGAAAATGACTAAGTGTCGTTTCTGCTGTTAGAGATATTCGTTTCTGCTGGAAGACTTAGAAGCCGTTCCTGCTGATTATGTTCCTGCTGGTCATGTTCTCATTTCTGCTGACAGATATAGAATCTGCTGATCTTAATTATAGACGTGATTATTGTAATTATAGTTATATTCTAGAGTTATCTCATAAAGATAGGAATGAGATATATTAGGAAGAGATTGATGTATATCTCTTACGATATATTAGGAAGAGATTGATGTATATCTCTTACGCGTTTTTAGGAATCTTGTTTAGAAATTTAGGGTTTCTTCTCTATAAAAGAAACCTTTAGCATTAGGGTTTGGTACCGATTACGAATCACAAAAATAGTTTATTATCAATAGAGAGATCCATAGAGGATCATTGTTTATATTTGTTCTTCTTTATACTTCATCGTTTAGTTTCCGCCTAAACAATTGTTAGAGTCTCTCACGTATATGCTTGTGATTACATAAGTACTATACAACCACAAAGGCTAGAAGATCTATCTAGTTTCAGATCCTAACATGATTGTTCTATGAACATTCGCAATGCTCAGGAAGAGCTACATAACTTTTTGAGTATAGTTTATCGTACGCTAACCATCATCCGTCTTGACATTGTCAAGCTCGTCGTCTCTATCTTCGTTTGTTTTCTTCTTTATTATTATTATTATTATTATTATTATTATTTTCGCGTACGAAACACACCGATGATACGTTATCATTTCCTTCATGACAATGTCCAATATAGGATACATCTCATCAAAAAGGTTGCATCTGAAATAGCTCGCCGTTCATTCTTTCTGTATCCTCTAGCGTGGATATCGCGCTAAATTATCTTCGTCAAGTTTAGAAAATGATGTAAACTTCATAAATCGTTCTCTTCTTTTCTTCTAGTTTCGATTCTAGTCCGTGTTCCATTCCGTGTCGTGACAACTTAACTACTTCATCCGAAGTACTTTAAGTATTTTTAATTAGCGAAATGCAAATTAAAATGTCACTCTTTTCGAAAAATTCGTCAATTTCCCCAAACATCCCTCCTGTTGGCGGTCCGGCGGCCCCCAGATCTATTCTGGCAGCACCCAGATATATCTGGGACCGCCGGCAGCAGATTGTAATACCATTAATTTTTTTATCCATAACCTAACACTTCCTTATCTTCTGCTACGAGGTGATCGTCTTACTCCACACCCAAAGACCTATACCTAATATCTCCACCCCTCTTTAGAATCATGGGTCTCTCCTCTTATCTTAACACCTCACGCAAGAACATTCATTGTTTAGTGTTTTTCAAGAGTCAAGTGAGTCTTCATATAAAATGCGTTCATTATCAACACATTCCGTTACAATCGATAGACTTACATCAATCACTTCACTATAAATCTCCTTACATACAAACCTTGGTCTCACATCTTGCATACGTACTTGTCTCAATATTTCATTGTACGATTCTTCTCACGCACTAAACGTTTCTTCTCTCTTTTAGTAAGTAGTTTCACTTCTAATTGTCTTTCTACTTCTAAAAGTTTCTTTAACTTCTAAACGTCTCTTTTCTACATTATAATAAGTCTTATCATTCCTCCTCCCTTCCCTCACACGTTTCCTCTCATGGTCTAATGTTTCTTCTCTTTTAATATCATGTTACTATTAAGAATTCCATTGCTATATCTCTCCTACTTAATTAATTTCATCCAAAATATTTTAGTAATTTGCTAAACGCAAATGTCATCATTCGCTAAACTTTTCCACTTTCTAGAAAAGTGAAGAACATAAGAAGATTTTTCAATCTGACAAGTGTATATCGAGTCACCACAATGTGAGTATCTCAATTAAAATTCTTTTCACCATTGAAAGGAACCACCACCTCTATTTCACATACTTTACGTTTGTTCCTCAAACTATTATCAACCAACAAAACACTTAAAAAAACCTTTAAAATTCCAAATCCTTCACCTTTTCTCGCATAGTAAGTCACTGTGCAACATTAATATTAGTGCAAATAATATATCAATCTTTTATAACAACCTCTTGTCAACACGTTCCTCCTTTAGTCTCTCTCATCATTTCCCACTTTTGGCTCTACGAAATCATTTTCACTTCTTATCACAAGGGACATAGTCTCCTACGCCTTGTCTTTTTTTCTTTTTACTTCTTTCAAAGTATATATAATATATATATTTTTATTAATATATATATATATTTATATATATTTCTATATATTATATATATATATATAGATCTGACATATTTTGCCTAAGATATTAAGTGTCATTAGTCTACTCTTTGAAAATGTCATTTTCATAATATTTTTGTGTTAATCAATAAGAATATCCCATTCTCGTTTTTTTAAGTCGGTCTATTCATTCTCCGTAAAAATACTGTCTTATGTCTTTTAATTATCTCATTTAAGCATTATTGTTTTAATTTAATGTTTGAATGTTGTCTGCTTTCTACTTTTCTTTTGAAAGTGTGTCATACTAACACCTAAATGCATGTCTAGTTTACCCCGGTTAATATCCTTGCTATATTTATATGATTATTTATATTTTATATATATGTATTATTAATATATATATATTATACTATTTATATATATATATGCGTGTGTGTGTGTGTGTGCACTTGTCTACTAACTTTGTTTTGTAGCACACATCCATATCTTGATTCCTTGGTGCCTCAAACAAGGGGGAGCATACACCGAGGGAGAGCACTTGCAAGCACTCTACTCATTTAAATTGCATCAAACTTCTTGAGCATCGATGGCAATTTATTTGATTCATGAATCCTTTAGAGTCAATATACAAGGAATGATATTATCATGAGGACGCAATGAGCAAGGAGGAGCTAGGAGATATGTGAGTAAATATCATGGAGTTGGTTAAACCGTGATGATAGAAGACTTCACTGGGATGATGCAAGCTCACCTTTATAGGAAGATAAGATTGGGGATTGTCAAATACGATGAAGGGTTCATTCATACTCCAAATACTTCACATGCTCCACTTCAAAATCACCCTCAACCCTAAGGTCCCCTTCTCATACCTTCAACTTATATATTTGAAGTAACTTTATTGTTCTTTTCATGCTTCCTTAATCTTATAAGACCTCCACTAAATTAGATCCAAGAAAACACAAACCGACATCAACCTTATTTCTTTGTTTTTCTTCTTCTTCTCCCAACCTTTTACTTTGGTAGCATCTAACTTTTCTCTTACATTCCTTCACCTACACACTTGACGTACTTCCTTCTTCTATTGCATACTTTCATATCTCATAACATTTTACTAAACTATCCTAGAACACCACAATCACCTTCGCCTTTATTTCTCATATATTCTATCCTCATACCTCAAACCTATATACTCGGAGCACCTACCTTCTTCTCATTCCTCCAACATATATACCTGGAGCACATACCCTCTTCTCATGTCTTCTTCTCAAACCTCCAACCTATATGCTCCAACCATAATCCACTGTATACCTTTTTGCTTCAACAAAAGGGGGGAGAAAGAGAGTCGTAAACGATATCTGTTTAATTTACATTGTGTGTTATATTTACATATTTTGTCATCATCAAAAAAGGGGAGATTGTTAGTGCAAATATTACGATATTTAATCTATACGATCTCTTTATGTTTTGTTGATGACAAACATGTAACTTGTAATACATAACGTAAGAGTGCAGCAAGTTATCGTATCACTAATCATCAATGATACACGTTTCAACATTCTCTTGACGTTGTCAAGTATGCATCACCCGAGTAAAATCACATAATGTATGTGTACAAAAAATCTTAAATCTTGTAGGGTGTAGATCAAAGAAATAAATTTGTCTTTAAACTTTATATTTTTATAAATACAACAAAAATATTTCGTCAAATAATTATTTTCGACAAATTATTTTTTGAATTTAAAAAGAAATGTTTTATTTGGTAACTTTTTTGAATTTCAAAATCTGGTCATTTCCCCCCCAAAATAAGTGTCACTTTCACCAGACAAGTTTGTCACCACAAAAAGACACAAGCAGGAGCATCTGTCGGGGCGGTCTCTTAATTCGGTCGGCGGCCCCCTTAATGATTTGGCGGCCCCTTTATATATCTGGGACCGCCGTTTTCTGACAAGCTATTTTTTAGCTCTTATAAATATTGGGTCACCTCCAACTATTTTCACAACGCTTTTGCACGATTTTATTTCAGTTCTTTCTCTCGCTAGATCTCACTAAATCTCTATAAATCTTTGATCATTCAACTTGGTTAATCTTGTTTAAATGTGATCAAATATTCTATCCTTTCCTCCTTTCCTCAAGTGCAAGAGAAGAACTTTGATCATCTTCAAAGATTGAAGTTTGTTGGTCTAGTTAGGCCACTTGGTAACATTTCTGTTACATATGATACGAGTCCATGTGTCTTCCAATCTTTAGTAGTGTGTAGATCCAAATGATGTATATATTTGGATGGGTTGATTATGGGTTGGTTAGTATTTTAGGCCTTAAAATACATTGGTGAAGTGGTAGATTAGTTCTAGCTAAGATTAGGACTCGACATCTAGCTTAGTGTCGGAAAATAATGTAAGCGACGTTGTTTATGTGTTTAAGGCAATAAACACAAGGCTTTGTTTATGGTTGGGCCATAAAACATACGGTTTGGTTGTACCCGAAGAAGAACTCGACATCTAGCTTAGTGTCGGAAAATAATGTAAGCAACGTTATAAGGTTTTCTCCGCCGAAAGGGAGCTTGTTGATTAGTGAAGTAACTCTCGAGTTGGATACTCGGGGAGTGGAGTAGGGCGAAGAGGAGCTTCATGACCGAACCACTATAAATCACCGTGTCCGGTTTGCATTTTCTTTTACCTTTCTCTTTACTTATGTCTTTACATATATCGCTTTACTTTTACATTTGCATTGTGCTTATGATTGTGTGAATTGTTGTGTATGTTGTGTTAGTCATGGTTGTGTATCTCTTTGTAGTTAACATTGTGAGTATGGATATATTGGTAAAATATGCACTATCTATTGTAAATCCATTATCGACACTTCTCATATTGCGTCAAACTTGATTGGTGATTGTATAATCTCAGTCAAAAACTTCTTATGGAGGCGTCCTTAAAATAGGGGGGGGGTTCGGGGGGGGTGTTGGGGGGGGGGGGAGGGCCCTTATGTATTAGGCTGCCCATATATATTTATGGGACCAACGGTTAGAGAGTAATGTTATATTTGATACAAAAAATTTTAAAGTTTTTAAAAAGGTAACGTATTCACCTCCCCCCATCCCCTCTCTTCGGGTTTAAACAATCTGTTATTTGAAAGCATCCGTATTCGCTCGTAAGATGCCAAGCTGTATATAAGAACGTTCGGTGTTGAAGGGTCCTGTTTGTATGTCACGTCACCCTCACTTCTCACATCTTCGATTTCGTTCCGGTCAAAAACTAGTGTGTAGGAAACGAACGAAACAGGTGTCTTCATAATCATAATGAGACGGCGGTGTAGACGGTGTAATTTATGAGAAGAATGGAGGTGCGTGTGAGAAGATATGGTCTATTATATGATGTTCGAGGTGTAGTATGTTATTAAATAAAATGATAAATAGGGGAAAAATATGTGTGTCGTGGGTGCAAAAGGGTAAACTCAGCAAAACGTAATTCAATGTTATTGTTTTAGCAATATGCTAAAACATTGAGTAAGTTTAAATCATGGATACACTGTTGATCTACTTGAATGGATGATCTTTGTATTCCTCTAGCTTGTGTAGGTTTAGTTATGCTAGATAAATCTAACACAACGTAGTTTATAAACTTTTTTTGATATATATAAGATTTGCGAATCTAATCTTTAATATAAGAAAGAATTCTTCAATGAAACAGTAATCACACAAGTAACACAATAAGCTTCATAGTTAATACGAATACTCTAATCTAGTATAGGGTTACAAAACCTTGAAGCGAAACGATATCAAAAACAAAACGATTTTCTAGATTGAAATTGATGATTGATATCAACTCTATACCTAGGTCCTACCTTTTATACATCCTCAAGGAGTCCTAACTGGCTTAAATATTTTACCTAAGTTATCATGATCTTCTAAACAACATAACTTATAGTATCGCTTTTTACTATATATCTCATACATATCACATAAGAATCTTTATAGCTTTTCTCTGAGCGGTCTTTATCTTGAGCAGTTGTAATCTTCAGCAGTTGTTACGTTTGTCAGCAGTTGTAACTTTGTTCTGAGCATTTACTATGTACAAAGCAGTTTAGTAACTACTTAGATAATTTTCTTCATTCTCCACCAGCAGTACTAACTTTACTCTAGCAGTACTAACATATACTAGCAGTACTAAGTTACACTAACAGTAGTAATATATACTAGCAGTACTAACTACTTAGCATATTTTTCATTAAGACTACTGAATAGCACTAAGTTTTGCTTAACAACAGTAACTCTAACCTTAGCAGCAGTAACATCAAGAACATCAAGAAGTCTTTTAATCCCAACAATCCTTCCCTAAACTTGATATTTGTCTTCAAAATCTCAAGTTTCTTCATTGAAAGCTTCATAATCACCAGGAGGATGATTCCAAACACAACTTCATTGTTTCTTGAGCTGCTTTTTCATAAGCATAGAAGTGATAAACTCATTTCATTCCATATGGTCAGGTGAAGCTTACTATTCAAGCATCTTGTAATTGTTGGATGGTGTAAGGAGATATTCTCTTTCTCAACAAACATATAAGATAGCTTGTCTTGAAAACCTCACAAAATGTACTCTACCGGAATAAATAATTTCCAAATCATACAGTTTATTTCATAGTAAGATTCCATCAACCACATGGATACTGTTCTATATGTGTTCATAACATTGTCATTAGATCACCCCACCAGGTACCTCTGTTTATATCCTTTTTCTGCCATGTGATCCATGCTTAGCTTTTACTAATTTCATCGTGTTTCGTAAATCTTCCCATGTCGCAAAGCTTTTAATGCCATTTGAATCATTGATGGGTACCCATCTTTGAATTTTTTTTCAGCTACTTTGATTGGATAGTAGCCAAATCTTTCCTTCTTTTATTGATCTTCAAAATCAACATTGCTTGGAGGCTTAGTGGGCTAATTAAATAGCATCAATTGCTACTCTCTTGATTAACAAGCCCTTTAGCTTGGGGTCTTGTAACAGCAGGTCGTAGTTATTGTAGAAAGCAGTGATACAGCCTTGTGTTTCCAAATTCTTTAATGTTTGACAGTGTTGAGCTAAAGTCATGGCAACATCATATACATCTTTTTGCAGCATTAGTGGAATTTGTACTTTGTAGTTTGTAGCAGCATTAAGACCAACAAGCTCTTCAGATTCTACAAACACCTCATTCACCTTTAAGATCTGGCCCTGCCAACATATCAGGATCAAATATCAAATGAGTTACTATCCAAGGTGATGTACTTTATCAACTTCAAATCATGAATTTTCATCCCTGTTTGGATGCATCTCCTCACCCAAACCTTATCTTCAGAGGAGACACCTTAGCACTTAGACCAAACCTTGTATAATCTTTTTTAGCTTATGAGTTCTATACCTTTGCTTCTTCTCAAGCTTGTTCACTCCTGTTAAAGCTTTTCAATCCTCCATGAGTGAGTGGTCTTTATGTGTTCCAAATTAAGAACCCTGTTTTGTAAGTTGGTACACAATGCCATCAATTTCTTAAGTTTAAGTCTATCCTCACCACTGAGCAGTGGATCATTGGAATATGTAGATACATTTTCCTCATTGGCAGCCTCATCTGCTATAGGCTCTGTAGGACCACTGGATTGAGGTATATCAGTGTCCTTTCTCTTTGGCTTCCTTGGTTTTTGTTTCTTCTAAGGTTGAGATGTTGATGGTTGAGTAATAATAGGTATATGATGGGGATCAATGGGATTAGCTGAACCTTCACTTATTTCTTTATGAGCTTGAACCATCATGATTGGAAATAAGGGTGTAACTACTCCTGAGAATCCTTTCCTAACCCTCTTCATATTCCCAAATACCTTCTTTATGTGAGAGGGTGTTACAAAAATTTCAGTATGCTTTGACATCCTATCAACCTGCTTATCCAGAAACACTTGTACAAACCTTGGATATACAAAAATTTACCCATACTCTTTAAGTTCTTCACCATATTATCAAAAATATACTTAGAAAAGTTAAACTTTTGTTTTGTGGCTAAGCAGATTATTGCAGAGGCCATAGTGCTACTAAATTTGTTCTATGCAGTAGTCTTAGCACTTAGGCATTGCAGAATAGTATGAATCAAATACTTCCATTAAGGAGAAAAGAAAGCCTTATAAAATGTAAGCTTATGAGAAAGTTTTTCATACCCCATAAGTCTAAGCTGTTCAAAAAATAGCAGCATGGGCGCTAGACAATCAACCACCTCTTCAGCATTCTCTCCAGTTGAAGATTTCTTCTTACACTCGACTCAGTAACGATCACCTTCTTTCCATCCACTAGGGCTTGCAACTGAACTTCCCCATTGACGTTTTTCACTTTAGCGGTAGCCCAAAATTGCTCAATGCACGAAGTATATATAGTGGGATTGATCGTTAAAGCATACTTGATAGTGTGTGCATTAAGAAAATTCCTACTATCTGTCTCAAACCCATCACTCTTCAGTGGGTTTCTTAAAACGCAACCGTATTATATGATCATCAGGGCCACAAAAATAACTGAGAGCAGCCTTGATGTGCGGTTTTAATGATGGATGATGAAATTGAGTTAGGGTTTATGATTAAAGAGTATATGATTAAACGAAATCGATTAAGTGATTGAATGAAATCCTCGATTGAAGTATTTATGAAAGACCCTCAACATCATTAACTTGAACTGGCAGTAGTAAGTTATGTCTAACAACATGAACTTTCATCAGCAATAGTAACCAAGCAATAGTAAGTGATGCCTAGCAGCATTAACTTTTATGGGCAGTAGTAAGTTATGCCTAGCAGCATTAACTTGTTACACAAAGCTAGTAGTAAGTATGCTCCCCCCCGCCCCCCCCATAGCAGCATGTTTAACTTACACAAGCTAGTAGTAAGTATACCTAACATGCATTAACTTACTACGAGCGGTTCGTAAGTTATGAAACAGCATTAATCTTACACAGGCAGTAGTAAGTTTATGCCTAGCAGCATACTTGGTTAGCAAGCATTAACTCTAATTCCTTTTCTAAAACACTATGTCTCTTTTCTATTTTCAACTCACCATTCTCTTAATTCTTTTACTCAACCAAAACAACTTATTCTGTTTTTTGTAACACAGCTCTCTTTCTGTTTTTATTTCTCCTAATTCTCTCTATTCTTTTTCTAACTAAATCACTCTATCTGTTTTTATTTCACAAATCACTCTTTCTGTTTTTATTCTCACTAATTCTCTCAATTCTCACAGTATTAATTATACCTAACAGTATTAAGTATAAATAACAGTATTAACTTAGCAGTATTAAGTATAACTAGCAGCACTAATTATACTTAACAGAAGAAACTTGAAGTTACCAGCATTAACTTAATTTCCATCGTAAGCAGCTTTGCCATTCCATTCCAAACATCCTTCCCTTAATCAAGACTACTTTAAAGATTGAGCATTCTAATACTAGCAATCAAATATTGAAATCTACTTACATCAAATGCTTTTGTAAGCAAATCTGAAACATTCTTGTCAGTATGAATCTTGATCATTTGAATTAGCTTCTTTTCATTAAAATCTCTGATAAAGTGATGTATAATCTCAATGTGCTTTGTTTTTGAATGAAAAACAGGGTTCTTAACTATGCATATAGTACTCTCATTATCAATATAGATCTTTGTATGCATTAAGTTATACCCATAATAAAGCAATTAATTTTGAATCCAAAGCACTTGGCCACAACAACTTAAAGCAGCTACATATTCAGCCTCTATTATGGAATTAGCAACCACAGTCTACTTCTTGCACTGCCATAAAATTAATCTACACCTAAGGAATTGATAACCTCCTATTGTGGACTTCCTATCTAAGCTTGCTCTAGCATAATCACTATCAGTGCCTGCTACCGCAAGCTACCAAATCAAAAGGTGAATATTTTAGATACCAAAGGCCCAATTTAGGTTAACCTTTTAAGTATCTAAAAATTCTTTTCACAGCATGAAGATGTGACACTTTTGGGTTGACTTGGTATCTTGCACAGGCACACACTGCAAACATAATATCAGGTCTTGAAGAAGTAAGATACATCAATGAACCAATCATTGATCTATATAAATGAACATCCACTTCTTCACCATCTTCATCCTTGAGCAAAGGCTTTTGAGTTTCCATAGGTGTGCTTGCTGTCTTGACATCAGTAAAACCAAATTTCTTCAAAATCTTAATCACATACTTGTCTTGACTGATAAAAATTCCATCCTCCTTCTGCTTTACTTGCAGTCCTAAGAAGAATGTGAGTTCACCCATAGAACTCATCTGAAACTTCTTATGCATCATCTTCTCAAACTCAGTGCATAATGACTTCTTTGTAGAGCCAAAAATGATATCATCTACATACACTTGAACTAACAGAATATCACCTTTGTCCCTTCTGATAAACAAAGTCTTGTCTATCTTTCCTCTCTGAAACCCATTGTCCAACAAATAAGTTGACAAGGTTTCATACCAAGCTCTGGGAGCTTGATGTAGTCCATAAAGTGCCTTTTCTACTTTGTATACTCTGTCAGGGAAGTCTGGATCTTCAAATCCTGGTGGTTGACAAACATAGACTTCCTCTTCAATCTTACCATAAAGAAAAGCACTCTTGACATCCATCTGGTACACCACAAAGTCTTTAAATGAGGCATAGGCTAAGCTAAAATAGCCTAATTGATTCAATTCAAGCAAACTTGGGAAAAGAATCCTCACAGTCCAATCCCTTCTTCTTGTGTATACCCTTTGAGCAACCAACCTCTTTTGTCTTTTATTATCATACTCCTCTTTCATCCTTCTGGTTCCTGTAAACCCATTTAGTCCGAATAGCCCTTTTGCCATTTGGTAAATCCACCATGGTCCAAACTTCTTGTAACTTGAATTATAGAAGCTCTTCTTGTATAACCTCTATCCAGCTTGGATCTTTTAATGCATGAATTACCTTTTTGGGTTCTTCTTGTGATAAAAAGCAAGCAAACAAGCAATTTTGAAAGTCTTTATGGTTTGTTCTTTGCTGAATTGGACTAAACAAAAAAACATGTCATTCCAAATTCTATGTCATTCTTTTCTTTCTTGTTTGAGGAGCTGAATTCAAGTCTCCAATAATTTGTTCAACTGGATGATCTTTGTGTACTCTTGTAGTTGGAATAGGACTGACAGGCATAAATGCATCCAAATTGTTCATGTCTGCCTCTGCACCAATATCTTCATCATCATCTGAATAAATAATATCTTTCAATTCAGGCGTATTTGGATCATTTGGAAGTTCCATGTTTATTTTTGTACCAACATCATTAACTTCATTTGTGCTAGCAGCATTAACATTGTTAGTGCCGTTAACATTATCTTCCTTTTCTTGATCATTACAATCACTATCTTTACTTGAATCACCACCTTTTTTTGGTTCTTCAGTAACTTTCTTTTCATCATCTCCTAAAGGTTTGAATCCAGCATCAGGAGAACTCTTTAAACTTTGAGAGAATAGTAGATCAACAAGCCATAATGGTAGCAGAATGTAATCTTTTCCAGGTACTGTCTCCATTGTAGCTTTACCTGCATCATCACATGCTTTTGTACTTGCATTACCATTTGACTGATTTCTTGTAAAAATTGGCTTATAATTCATTGACTTTGTTAGTGCATCAATATCAAAAAGCCAATTTGGTCCACTTCCTACAATATTAGGTGTATTCTCACTAAACTAGACATGCATGTTCTCTTCAACTATTCTAGTTCTACTGTTGAATACTTTAAATGCTTTACTATTGATTGAGTACCCAATAAAGAATCCTTCATCAACCTTACCATCAAACTTGCCTAAGTGATCTATGGTATTGAGAATTGTAACAGGATACCCAAATGGTCTCATGAAGCCTAAAGCTGGTTTTCTACCAAGAAAAAGTTCATAAGGGGTCTTGTTATAAGGCTTAGCTACTAATACTCAATTGTTGGATCCCACTCTAGATAGATCTTTACTGCCTGTTAAGGATGGTGATTAACCTATGTAATCACAAGCTAATCACAAGAGAGACTCTTGCTTAAGAAAGCTAATGTCTATGCGGAATATAGACACAACTAATAAGAAGAACATGACTAATAAAACTAAAAGATCCTTCTATGGATTTCTATTAATTAACAAGGAGAAATGTGTTTTCTGGATCTATACATTTCCCTAAGCCGTAGGTTCTCTTTATAGTGGAGAAAACCCTTAATCAACGTTACTAAAAAAACACGTGAATTGATATGCCAGAATATCTTCCTTATTTAGCTCAGCAAATCCTCCATCTCTAACAAACTAAAAATCTTATCCTGGAATATCTTCGAACTCTACCAGGACTAAGTATTCTACCAGTAGGAACTAAATTTAGCCTACTAGGACTAACTATGATAATACCGTACCCAGCAGGAAACTACATAATACCAGTAGAATCTACTAACTCTAACCAGAGGAACTACATACCTACTAGTAGAAACTAAGTATTACAAATATTCCTAACAATCCTCCCCTAAACTGGAATTTAACTAAGTTAATTTCTAGGTTTTTTTTTTAAAAATATAGATAGATCATCAACCCCCCACTTGAACTTGAGGGATTGAGAAATAATGAATTTACACAACATCCAATCTGCTTGAGTCTTGACTTAAACACATGAAACTTCTGCACATATCTGTATTTCTTCATACAAACACCTTTAAGAGACTAATGATGATGAGCATTGAACATTGAGCAGATCTTGTGTCAAACAGATTGGTCTTCATAGCCTTGGAACCAAACATCAAATGTCTTGTTGAACTTGAACATCAAAAGGCATCAACGTTGAAGAAGCAGCAGGTAAAAACTTGTAACTGCAACAGACTTTGGAACCACTCAGCTACATATTAGATTTCTAAGCCTTACCAAGTAGCCTACTCACCTCTATGGGCTAGCTAATTCTTTGGTGGAATCATGACATCACCCTGGTGAATTAGTAACCATTCCTAACTCTTAGAACATGAATCAATGTGAATTGGAATACCCTAATGATTTTTTGGCAAATCATCACACCCAATAAAAGGATTTTATATGTCTTAACCTGTAGCCAGTTTGCTCAGGACTAACCAACCTCTTTGTTTGATAACAAGGTGAAATGATTACACCACAATTTTAGCAAATGTTCATCTATCAACGGATATTGTTAAGTCTTTACAGAAAAGCTGTAGCGTTTGGACTTAGCCAATCCTTTGGTTACCCAAAAAGGCATTAACCATGGGTGGATTGGATGACCATTCAACTCTCCGCAAAAGAAGCTGGGTGAGTTAAAAACCCATAGTTTTTGAGCAAACTATTAAAGCTATCAACGAACTTGAGAATCACACCAGAGCCGTACCCTCATGGTGAATCAACTCTTTCTTGTCTGTGAGACATGGTGAGTTGAACACCATTTGTTGTGTGGTGGTTAACCAACACCCAAACCCTGAAAATTTCTCTTTTTGTTCAAAATGTGTTGCAATAAAACCAAGCAGCATGCCAAAAACTGTTTCCAAATCCAAAACTTGGTGCACACTCAAAAATGTTTATGGCACACTGTGCAAAAGCTAATAAGTATAAAGGTTCTACATAAAAAATTTATATATCAAAAATATATTTTAAATAGAAAAAAGATTTATGATATATAATAAACTTAACAGTACCATTCATGAACCTTAAAATTTAAAAAATAAAAAAAAAACTAATATTATAGAAAATTTTACAACAACCGTCCTCCCTTTGGACTCAAATCCTCCCCTCAATCATAGTATCTATGGATTGAGCATCCCAATGTTAACCATAAGATGATTAAACCTAGGTCCATCAAATGCCTTGGTTAACAAATCAGCCACATTATCATCAGTATGTATTTTAAGCACTTGAATAAGTTTCTTTTCATTAGTATCTCTTATGAAATGGTGCCTAATTTCTATGTGCTTAGTCCGTTGGTGAAAAACTGGGTTTTTAACTATGCAAATGGTACTTTGGTTATCAATAAAGATTTTAGTATTCATAAAGTTATACCCATAATCAACACTAATTTGATACAAGTACCAGACCCACAACAGTTTACAGTACACAACATACTCAAGCTTCAGTGAAGTGGTAAAGCCATAATCGTTTGCTTCATGCATTGCCATGATATCAACCTCCTACCAAAACTGACATCCACCAGTTGTGGCTTTCCTATCCTTTGTTTGCCCCCCACATAATCACTGTCACTATAGCTTCAAGCCACAAAAGGTGACTCTCTAGGGTAGCCATAACCCAACCTAAGGTTGGCCTATAAAATACTTGAAAAACATTTCGTTCACTGCTTCTAAATTTGAAGTAGTAGGAATGACTTGAAACCTTGAACAAGCACTAACTGCAAGAAACATTATATCAGCCTTAAAGCTAATACAGTACATTAGTGAACCTATCAGGACCTGTACAAGGGTACATTCACAGGACTATCATGGTGGGGGGGGGGGGGGGGGGGGGGGGGGGGGAGGTTCTTCTTGACTAGGCTTTGGAGCTTCATAGGGTGTAGTAGCAGTCCTGACACTCTCCAAATCAAACTTCTTCAAGATCTCTTGCACATACTTGTCTTGATTGATAAAAATTCCTATCAGGTCCTTTGCTAAATTGTAATCCTAGAAGAAAGTAAGTTTCCCATATCACACATTGTTAGATTCTCCCTTCATCAAGCCTCAAATCACACTCCCAGGCCTTCTTTGTAATCCAAAAATGAGGTCATCCACATTAGACTTGTACCTAGGATGATAACTCTTTATATATGCTTCTTAAGAAAAGAGATCTTGTCAATGGTGCCCCTTTTGTAACGATGTTTTCAGCAAAAAGGTAAGAAGGGTTGCATACCAAGCTCTGGTCGCTTAATGAAGTTCATATATAGCTTAAACTACCTTGTAGACCTTCTTTGGGATGTTAAGGATCCATACATCCATAGGTTGAGTGACATATAACTTCCTCATCAATTCTACCATAAGAAACGTACTCTTAACATTCCCTCTGATAAACCATAAATCCAGGTAAGCAGGCAAATGCTAAAAATAATCTGTTTTTCTCTATTCTTGCAACTGTAGCAAAGACTTCATCATACATTAATGCCCCCCTCCTGTCTATGTCCTTGTGCTAACAAGATCTAAGCCTTATGTTCCCATACAACAATCCCCCTAGGCATCACTCTTATTTTTGATATCCACTTATCCCTATAGCATATTCTCTTCTGGTAAATCCACAAGAACCCATACATTTTGAAACTTGAACTGTTTGCATCTCTTCCTGCATTAGCACAGCCCAACTTGGATCTTCAAAAGGGTCTTTGCTACACTTCTTGGTTCAACTTGAGAAATAAACAAGCAACAGAACAATGTGGAAAGTCCTGTATAATTGCTTCTCTGCTGGTCAATGAATATAACTGATAAAAGGCAATTCACTAGTAGGAGTCTTATTGACCCTTGCCTTCTCGTTTGCACAGCTGAAGATGATCCAAATAATTCAGAGATTATGAGGATGAATTGGATTGATTTGCTTAGTTGGCCACAAGGACTGACTGTGCCATAGGTTAAGATAGCTAAATTATTTAGATCTGCAACCAAACTCATTCATCAATAAGGATAAAGAAGAGAAAATACCAGTGAGGGGTTCAATATTATCCAAGGTCAGATGGACTGGAATACTCGTGTTGTAGGCTCATCATCAAAGAATGAGTCAGTTGGACTACCAGTAGGAACTGAAACACTACCAGTAGAAATCGTTGTTTCACCAGAAGGAATTTGGATGCTACCAGTAGGAACTGATTTTGTACTTGCTCTCTCCTGAAGTTCCTCAGTATCTTTTGCATCAGAGGTGGCTCTTTGTTCCTGACCTTTCAGCCTTGCAAGCTCCTTTTGAAAAATTTCTTCAGCAGAATCAAGAGGAGAACCAATCAACTCATCACCAGAAAAATCTATTAGGCTCAGCTGTCTTTTATGCTGTATCGATAAGAAGGGGATAATGATGACTTTTTCATCACAATCTGAGTCTGAATCAGCATCTGTATCTATTCTCTGCCAGGGTTAGTTGAAGCTTTGTGTGTTCCTGCAGATTGGTTAGCTTTATCACGTTTATAGCCTAAAGAATCAGTCAAATAATCGAGGTCAAAATACCATTCATGACCAAGACCCTGTACATTAGGTTTTTCCTCAAGATACCGCAGATTCATCATCTCTTCTACCCTTTTAGTAGGCACATTGTACACCCTGTAGGCTTTATTACTTGCAGAGTATCCAACAATGTAGCCTTCATCAGCCTTCCCATCAAACTTACCCAAATGATCACTTGTGTTTAGAATGGTCACATGACACCCAAAGGGTTTAAAATGACTGACAGAAGGAATGTTCCCAGTTAATAAGGCATAGGGTGTCTTATTATAAGGACTAGTTACTAACACTCTATTCAAGACATAACAAGCAGTTCTTACTACTTCAGTCCAAAATATAGTAGGTAACTTAGAGTCAGCCAACATAGTTCTAGCTGCCTCTATGAGGGTTCTATTTTTCCTCTCAGCAACCCCATTTTGTTGCGGGGTTCTGGCATTACTATAATCCCTCTTTATCCCTTTTGACCCACAGAGTTCAATAATTTGAGCATTTTTAAACTCTGTACCATTATCACATCTTATGGCTTTTACCTTTTTGTTCAACATGTTTTCATCAAGATTAAGAAAGTCCTTAAGGATAGGATGGGGGAGTCTCATCCCTATTTTCTAAAAAAAACCAACAAACATGCTATATCATCATGATCACAAGGCATAATATTTGTGTTCCAAATGCTTTCTAATGATGTAGGGACGGGGGGGGGGGGGTGGGGGGGGGAGGGGGGGGGGGGGGTGTGTGTGTAAATTTTGGTCCAATGAGAGCAATTGTAAAGGTCAGAATGGAGCTCACATAATATTGACCTGATAAAGGCTTTTTGTGTTGCTTGCCTTTACAACGCAAACACGGTAATGGTCATTCTTGGAAAATTTTAGGGGTAGTCCACTAACTTAAGAGTACCCTTTCAACCTTTCATGTTTTTATAGTTAACATACCATCCTCCTATCCATGCACAGATTCACAACGAGGCTTTTGCCACCTAAAACAGCAAAATTTCCCTTGGGACTAAAGATTATTCAAGTTAATGTGAAAGATTATGTTTTTCTTGGAACCCTAATAGCACCAACATTCATCTGAAGCATAAAGTCCCTTGGATAGCATAAAGTCCTTGGATAGCATAAGACAATCAGTGTCTGTGAAGAGAACTCTATTCTTCTTGTCACAAATCTGAGAGATGAAACAAGTTGAATTGTTACAGTTCCTTCACATAGTAGACATTTTCAAAATCTAGTGTGGGAGTTTTGATTGTCCCTTTGCCAGTAATCCTACCTTCACCACCACCAAAAGTCACTTTTCCTCCTTGAAATTCTTGAAAGTCATCCAGTCTTTCCATGTTACCAGTCATACTTCTAGAATAACCACTATCAAAGATCCCTTCATCTTCAGCATCAGTATAAGAATTTTCCTACAATATACAACATTGGGAAAATTAGTATCTGAAGGGGGACCCAAGCCCTTATGACATGAGGGTCTGCCTGTGTAATCTAAAAAGGTTATCCATAAAGTTGTGTGAGATCCACTATTGTTCTTGGGTACCCAGTATAAACCTTTTCTATGTGTCTTCCAAGAATAACCTGCTGAGGGCTTAACAGCAGTTGCCCATCTCACCCTACCATATTGCATATGATTATAATACATTTAAGGTACATATGGTGTATTAGTCTGAAAATAAGAACTTGTAGGTCTAATTAAATGGGGGCATAGGTCTAGCAGTACATTGCCACCAACCAGAAGTTACTAATGGAGAATCTCCTCTACCAGTAGGAACTAGAATAGGCCTATTTTGCCTACCAGTAGGAACTGGTGCAGGCACCTTTGGCTTACCAGTAGGAACTGATTGTGGTCTAGCATGAGTAATGTTTACTTTGCCATTCCTCAGAAGTACAGCTTGTGGGACAAACTGATTTTGACGATTAACATTATTCCTACTATGTACAGGTCCCACCCCATTACCAACAGTCTTATTAGCCATTTGTGTCTCATAAAAATCACAATCCTTAATAAGATGAGTACTACTACCACATACAAAACATAACTTAGAAACAGATTAAGCATTTTTTTTCTAAAATGACCTGCCTTTTTATTAAAATAAACATTCTTATTACAAGAAGTCCTAGAAGTGTTTCCATTCTTATCAGAACTATTACAAGAGAAACTAGGTAAATCCTGAACATTAATGGTTTCTTGGATAGGTGTTCCAACATTGGACTCAAACTCAACCTCACTCTCAGATGTGGATATACTGGAAGTAGATGCACAAGAGGTAGAATCATTTGACTTGGGCTCTGAAGAATTAACACTTGAATCATTGGAGGCAAAGTCATTTGAGTTGACCTCTGAAGACTTGTCACTGTTATCACAAGAGACAAAGTCATTAGACACAGAATTAGAGTCACCAGAGGTTGAGGACCTTGTACCATAAGACATTTATGATTCATCTAAGTCAGTGTGATCTGATAGAGGAGTGTAGTCTCCAGAGAGAGGTGGAGACACAGCTTTCATACTATCAGTTTTGGCAAACCTATTGAAATGAGGTCTACCTTCCACTTCTTTAGAGTTAGTGGTAAATACACTAAATGCAGAGTCATCCCATCCTAACTCATCTTTACTTATATAATTACTAAATCCCAAACCCACTTTTGTTCTAACAGACATAGAACTATTAATTAATCTGAATAAGTTTTTGGAAGAGGTTTCCCACTTTTCAATTTGTACAAGAGTGATCATCAAGTTTTTTCTGTAATTCTTTCTTAGCAGTCCTCAGCAGTACATTTATTCTTTCCAGAATGTTTTTAGCATTTAGTTGTATTTTCTAAGCACCCTAGTATCTTGTCTATGTTGTCAACTGATTTTCTAAAGAACTCCTTTTGTTTTTCAAAGTTTTTAAAGTGAGTCTTATAGCTTGAACTTGTATAAAAATATCATTATTTGTCCATTAAGTCCATTATACTGCGTTTTTGAAGTTCATTATATTTATTGTCCACAAACCAAAGGCAGTTAAGTACCGTCAAAGTACACACCAAAGATCAAATTCTCCAGCATAAACTGTAGTACTGCCTTTCTTTGTATCATCTATCCAGTGAGCAAGATGTATATTTTGGCAACACCTTCTCCAACTTGCATCCTTATATCACAAACCAGCAATCATACAAAAAACCAAACTCATTAGATAAAAACTCCAACACTCTGACCATCATGCTCTTGTCCAATCAACCAATGATCAACTGTAATCAAGCCGTTGGAATCTTAATTCCTTCTTTCCAATCTCCTGAAGTCTTGAATGATGAATATATCTCTTGTCAAATTTCCTACCCTTTTGCCCGCATCTTCGTGGCAAAGTGCCTCATTTTGAAGACACTTGTAAACACTGACCTTCTTCTTATTGAACATAGCTAGATTCCTTCTTCAAAATCAATCTTCCTTCTAGCTTTCCTGCTCAAACTATGTACTCTAACAGAAAGCATGGCTATTTGACATTTTAAGTCCATCTCCTCCAGATCTAGTTTTTCTATCTGATCAAAATCTTCATAAGCCAGTTGTTGTTCTGGCTCAGTATCAGCAACAAAAGATTGAAGAACATCTTCAATTACATTACCAGATCTGTGAGACCCAGTCTTAGAGTTTGATGGAACAGTGTAGGTAGATGAAGTATAGCTTGGACTATCTGCATATGATATCTTTTTGCTAGCACTAGTGGTACTAACAAATGTAGAATGGCTTGGACCTGCAGATTGGCTTAAGGAAAAAGTAGAGTATCCTTTGATATCTACCTCAAGAGTCTTTAGCTTGTAGTACAAATCATCAAAAGACAGAAGTTCAAGTCCACATTTGGTTTTCAAGGTTAAAGCTACCTGAGACCATGATGAAGGCAAAGCTCTTAGAAACTTAAGATTAATATCTTCATCCTCAGGCTTGGCCTTGAGTTGGTTAAGCTGACTCAGAATCTTCTGCATCCTGTTATATCCTTTGTGTAATCCCTCTGCTTTACTAATTATGAACTCTGAAAATTCTTGCTTCAGGATAGACTTTCTCATCTTCTTGGATTCGGCATTTCCACCAAACCTATCTTTGAATGCATTCCATATATCCCTAGCATCATCCATATAATGGAAATCAGCCACATGATCATCAGGAATAGACGAAAGCAAGGTAGTTCGTGCCTTTGATTCCCTCTAAACAGCAATGTGTTCATCTGTAATCGTTGGAGGAAGAATAATGACCCTTCGATCACGATCTCTTCCAGTCCTTTTCAAGCTATTGCCATTTGAAATCACCTTCCCATATTTATAATCATTGTTTGTGATCATTATTTCCATATTCATAGCCAACCACATACTCATCCTTCTCAAATAAGAAACTTTGCATTGTTGTTTAGACATGGTAAGATATTGAGGTTTGAATGTTTTTGTTGTTGTTGAGGAATGGTGGCGTCACTATGAACACTAGCACATCTGCTTTCATTGTCAGCTCCTGCCATTAAAGGTGTAGAGAGGTGTTTGGTTGTGAGGTTTATAAGGATCTTAGATCTAAGAATATTCTTCTTATGAGAGACTCTCAACAGGCTCTGATACCACTTGTTAGGTCCCACTCTAGATAGATCTTTACTGCCTGTTAAGGATGGTGAATAGCCTATGTAATCACAAGCTAAACACAAGAGAGACTCTTGCTTAGAAAAGCTAATGTCTACGCGGAATATAGACACAACTAATAAGAAGAACAGGACTGATAAAAACTAAAAGATCCTTCTATGGATTTCTATTAACGAACAAGGAGAATTGTGTTTTCTGGATGTATATGTTTTTCTAAGCCGTGGGTTCTTTTTATAGTGGTGAAACCCTAATCGGCATCTCCTAAAATCACGTGAGAATAATATGCATGACTCTTCCTAATTTAGCTCATGCATATCCTTGTCTCTAACTAACTAAAACCTTATCCTGGAATAACTATTTGACTCTACCAAGACTAAGTACTCTACTAGTAGGAACCAGACTTAGCCTACCAGGACTAACTATGATAATAACCTTACCAGCAGGAACTACATACCTGCCAGTAGGAACTACTACTCTACCAGTAGGAACTACATACCTACTAGTAGAAACTAAGTATTACAATTATTCCTAACATTAACAAACCTCACACCAACATGTATGAAAACAGTTGTTAATGATTGAACAATAATAATATTTAAAATAGTTAACATGTGAATAAAAAGAAGAGAAACAAAACCTTGGTTTTCCTCATTTTCCAATAGGTATCCTCATCATGAATAGGATACTGCTCGTTTTTTGTCTTAAAGATTTGAAATGGATCAGTCATGCCATCATCACCATCTATCAATTGCCAAATCAAGTGTTAATACAAATAATGCCTAAAAACGTTATTTATATTTTTCAACTCCAATAAGTTTTAAAGATGACAAAATGTAAAAACAACTACGATAAAAATAAACGTTTACACGTTATTAATCGTAAACTTCTATTTTGACGTAAATCACTTAAGGTGTGTATAAACAAATCATTAAACATGATTAGTGATCAAGAAAATAATTTTACTTAAACATTACATTTCTACAAAAGTATTTTTAAAAAAATAAAAATATACAAAATATTTTTATTTATTAAAGAAATGTTTTAATTAAATATAAAAATTCAAATCTGGTTTCCCCCCAAAATGGAACCTTCTACACTAGATTTTACCTTCTCCACTACAGGACAAAAATAGGAGCGTTTGATTAGGGGCGGCCCCCTGATAGGCAGGACGACCCCTAGATATATCTGGGACCGCCAGGACCGCCTACAGGATACGTTACCATTTCCTGGCTATAAATATTGCACTATTCCTTGCAAATTTTCAAACCTCTTTGCACAGATTTTTCAAATCTCGTTCTCTCTCTAAAATCCTTTTTCTCTCTCTAAATCTCTTGATCACTAACAATTTTTAATCATGTTTAAAGTGATCCAATCTCTTTGTTGGTCCCTTGGAATCTGATATAGGGTTTATCAACTTTAAACTAATCAGATTCCATAGCAACAAAGTAAGTTTTAAACAAATATATATAAACAATATAAATAATGATATGTGAGAAATCACATATCTTTATTATATCTAAAATGGCCCTTAAATTATCAAAATGTGCGAAAATATGCTTGTATTTGTGTATTTTGTTGTTTGTGTATGTGTAGGTACGGATAATGCAAATATCACAAGAAAATGGTCAAAACCGGACAAACACGAACACAAGAATGGAAAGAGTGCAAAAGAGCTGGAAGAATCTAGCAAAAGGTCAACAAAGTCAACTCTTGGTCAACAATGGTCATCCCACAAAAAGGACAAAACCCTCAAAAAAATACCAAATCAGTCCTCAAAGTTAAATCATATTACATAAAAGGCCCTAAAACCCTAACACCGTTATCTCTTTTATACTTAAGAGATAACGGTCGTTATCTCCTTATATAAACCAAAAACATTAACCCATTTACCCTTCTTTATAACCAAGCCCATGGCCCATTCCTTTTATATCCGGGCCCAAGTCAAAATACCACAACCCTGGGTCAAACAAAGATATAAAAAGAGAAAGGGGCGGGAAATCCCGTTTTTACTGTTCATCTCCTTCTTCGTTTTACCCTGCATCAAAATCATGGGGTAAAATGCAATTGACAGCGTGGCTCTAAGATTCGAGTACCAAGTTATGAGTTGGCAAAGTTAGACGTTACCAAACCCCTCTCATTGGCCAAGAAAACTCAAGGAGGACACACGTGGATGCAAGGAAACACACAAGGAAGGAAATTTTTTGCACTAAAACCCTTGTAAAAGAAGCACACAGCCTCTGACACAAGGATTGCCACGTTGGCAATCCGTGTGCTCACTTATTTGATCCAACGGCTTAAACAAAGGATCCAATGATTGGCATTAAAGGAAGGGACGAGATCAAAAGCCAAGAGAACGTATATTCAGACCTAGAAGCTTCCTTATCCTACTATAAATACAAGGGCATCCTCACTCACAGGAACTATCTAGCTTATTTTAGGAGTAGTTTTATAGTAGCTTGTAATTTAGCTTATTTCTTATGTAATTTCAGCTTATAGATTTTAGTTTAATGTAATTTCCTTTCCAACGATTTGTATTCAATATTAGTTATTAATAAAAGTTGTTTTCTATTAAATCTCCTTTGTTAAAATCTGTTTTCTACTAATTTGCTAAATGAATGAAAAAGCTCTTATTACTGTTTTATAAGCTCAAGCTACTCTTAAGCTACTAAAAGCTCTCTTATAAACTTGATCATCCCTTGGAATTGGATGGCTGCTGGATGATCAAGTTGGGTAATAGTCCTTGAAGGTCAAGGGTTAGGATAGATTAGGAATTGGTTTTGCTTATAGCTATAAGCTATAAGCTGTTTACATAAGCTCTGATTGAGCAAACAATCCCTGTTTAGCTGGGATTTCAGGTTCTGCATCATTTACCTTTTGTCATTTTAAATTTTCTAGTTAAACTGTTCTTACTAGCTTAGATTTGCTTATTGATTGTTTAGATTTGCTTATTAACTGTTTAAACTTGCTTATTAATGCTCATTTTAGTAGTTTTATGCTTATTGTGTTTGTTAGATTGTTAGATCTTAAGTTTGTTTTAAATTTCTACAAAACTGTCAAAAATAAAAAATATAATATTAAAAAACTATATAGCATAGTTGTTAGCTTATTCATTTTGGCTTATATGTTTGCTTAATAACATTCATTAAGGTTGTTATAAGTTGTCTAATATCTGATATTTGAATTGTGTTCTTTAAATCTCATTTTTATAAGCTGATATAGATTTGAGAATTTTGAAAGGGGTGTTTGGCACAGCAGTACTAACTAAGAGTTAGTACTGCTTGTGACTTCTTAAGTTCTTAAAACTGAATTGGGAGATCATTTTTAGGCTTATAAGTTTGAATTTTAAATTGTTTGTTAAGTTAGATCAAGTTTTCATAAACTTTCTAGTATATACATTGAATCTGTGAGCATTTAGTCAATCCTAGTAGCATTTTTAGCTTAAATGGTTTCTAGCTGTTATAGTTGCTTTCATTACTCTTAGTTTAGTGTTTTTTAAAGAAATTTTCTTAGCTTGAATTTGTTATTTTGAGTTTTGGTTTAAAAATGTCAACTGCATCAGCAGTGAATAACAGCAAACAGCCATTTTCAATCTCCAAAATCAGAGGGTAAAAGTAGATGTAGGTCATAGATCATTTGTCTCAGATTGTTTTCTCAAAATTTGCTTATTTTGATATCTATTTTTAAGCTAGAAATCAGCAAGTTTTCTTTTGAAAAACCAAAAATGTACTCAGTTAATGCTTAGTACATAAGCAGTTTTTACTTAGCTTTTTAATTGGTCATTTGAGTTTCAAAATAATTTTAAAAAGCTGTTCAAAGTAGCTTTTTGGTCAGGTTTTAAGGTGGTATAGCATAATAAGCCATAAGGATCTTATAGCTTATTGAAAAATAAGCCCAAAGATACCCTTAGGGCCTGTTTGGTTCTTAGTTTTTCATTTAGTGCTTATTTGAAATTTTAGCTTATTTCCTCTAGCATTAGCTTAGTCTTAGTTTTTCATACCTTATTAGGTTTATACTTAGTTAGTATTAGCTTAATAGGGCCAGGTTTAGTTTGCTTTAGCTTTTTCATATAAAAACTAAAAACATATATAA
>BQNB010058844.1:0-30209 GCA_026074375.1 Tanacetum coccineum
ATTCAAGAAGAAACACCCGCACCTCTTCATCAAGACCGCACCGTCGTCAAGTGCTGCATCGTGAGCCTTGAGGACAAGGCTCGTTTAACGGGGGAAGTCTATAACACCCTGTGTTTTCAAGTCATTGACGACGTCGATAAATCTACTATTTATTTTTAGTGTCATACGCATTTGCTTGTAATTTCATGTATTAAGTAAAATCGCGTAAGCTAAAAATTAGCGTTCAATGTAAACGGGCATCAAACAATTAAGCGTTTACATCAATCAAGTATTAAATAATTATTTTGAGAATAATTATGATCCTTGTTCATTTTATTTTTATTGGTTACGTAAATTAAATACGTTTCGCAATAAAATACGTTTAGGCATACCCGGAACCGCCAAAACTTTTCTACGCTTCAACAAATACCCACATTTATACCCAATGCATAAAAGTTACAAAAATATATCATATATATCATATATATGCCGAAATTATGGAAATGTATACAAAGAAATATAGGAAAAATCTTCCAAGTAGTCTTTGTACATCCTATCTCCATTAAAAACACCCATACCATGTTCCTTTGACTAGAGACAAGTCTTCAAGTCTTCCTTAAGACCATGGGCATGTTTTTGACTAGCTTATGCATACTTTTTGACCAAGACATCTTATATACATGTATTCCTAGTAAGATAAAACATATATAACATTTACACTTAGTGAAAAAGATCAAATCTCTTCCTTCTTGCCTCTTTGAGCTCACGGCTACAAACAACAACCATACCAAATCCATACAAAATTTTATACAACCTATACACACCTATACACATCCATCTTAAGATATTCTAAGGTGTTTCTAAGCATTGGATTACCTTTTTCAAGTTTTAATCAAGAAAAGTGAAGCTAGGGTTTTATCTTGGAAAACTAGGGTTTTCATTGTGCAAGCTTTGATTTTAAGTCTAAACAAGGGTTTAGCACTTGATTATCATCATCATCATACTCCATAAGGTCATCTAGAACCCTTCATGTTCTTACAATATTCATTTTATGCATATATTAGTTCTATTGTAGTTTGAATCACCATTTAAGATTTTTAACATGTAAATTGAATTTTTACTTGCAATGGTCATTTTGTACACTAATATACATATTGTGTTATGACTAATGACATGTTAATATGGATTATGGACTTATAGTAATGTTATATGATCATTTGTTATGTAGAGAAATCATCATTTAGGGCCTTTTAATCCTGTAAAAAGAGTTTTTACTTTAGTTATGGATTTGTAAACACTATTTACGACATGTTATTGAATATTGAGTGATATCATGTTAGAATGGACATATAAGTAATATACCATGTTGATTTAGTGTAAAAATGGTTATATACAAATTAGGGTTTGTAAAGTACACTTAATATGTTTCAAGTAAAAGTATGATAAATGACATGTTAACCTTGTTTATGGAATTTTGGTTATGATATATGAACACTAAAATAAGGTTAAATTGGAAGTATAACCCTTATATACCTTTAATTAATGTATAAAAGGTTCATGTATAAAACTAGTAAATAAAGTTTACATAATAAAGTTATGGTTTGTAAGTATCATTGTGGACTTGTAAATTTGGACAATATATGGGACTAATGGACTGATTATATGTAACACATATAACATATGTTGTATATAAGACTTGTGGTAAAGTTACAAAGTTAAAAGTATGAAAACAAAGTTAAATATAGACTTAAGAAAGTCATCCAAACATTCTGTCCAAAATTCGAAAATAAATATATTTATTTTATATTTTTATAAAATACTACATCTCAAGACAAATCCGTACATGTAAGAAACTTGAAAAACGGATAAATAAGGAAAAAGATACGGTGAAAACAAGTTATAAGATAAATAAACGGATTTATAAAAGAATTTTTATAAAACAATTTATAAAAAATATATAAAACAGCAAGTTTAGTATTTTTAACAGATTACACATATTTTTAGGATTCCAAAATGATAAGAATCATAAATTTTCAATTAATAACGAATGAGTTGTGAATTTCGCGAGTTTACGATAATTAATACTTTTATAAAACTATTTTTATAAAAGTTACTATTCATGACTGAAACTTTTATTTTTTTAAACCTCATAAATCATTATAACTTTCAATTACGAGAACGTGCTCAAAAGAATCGCTAAAAACGGAGCTATAACGAATAAAATACGACGTTTACGGGTTTTACGACGACAAAAACAATATAAGTAAACTTATGATCTAGTGTGAACAGTAAAAAGTACTGTTCATCAGAGGATCAAAAATATGAAAATGTCAAATTATGATAACTCGTCCTAATACGAAAGCGTGGGCATAAGAAACGTCAAAATCGGGCTTAAAACGCGAAAGTTATGCCAGTTTTGCTAAAACGGTAATTATAAACGTTTTAACTTATTAAACACAATTTTACCAAAACAATTAGATGGTGATCTAGCTATGTAGAATTGTATATGGTAGATGTTAATTACCATGCTTAGCACTTATACGACCTATATTGGATTAGGTTGCATTCGATCTTTTACGTGACGCATTATCTGTGATATTTGGATTATCAGAACTCAAGGTGAGTTCATAGCCCCACATTTTTACGATTTCAATGATTTATAACTTTGGGGTGGAAACATGCTTTGTTTTATAAATTGGACGCAAGTGTATATTTTATATTGATTACGTGTTTGCCTAAGTAGCGATAACCCAAGTTGAGCCCCTTTATCATTAATTGTCAATTGCATAGATGTAGTTGTTAATTACATTATGTGAGCGCGAATGTTATGAATAGATCTATTTAGGATTGGCCTTCCCGTTCGGGTGATTAGCTATCACCGGGAATGAACGTTATAGCATGTCGGATTTGAGATGTTTAGGGTTGAACATCTGATCGGGCAGAATAGCAATATTTATTATTGCGAATAGCAATATGTAATCGGATTTTGTGATGTCTGCATCTGTTGCTTTATCACGGGGAAAGTCTTGCGGTCCTGCATATTATATTTTACTAACCAATGAATTCATCAACATTTTTGTTGACGTTTTAAAGCAATGTTTTTAGGTGGTCAATAGGCATGAGATGCCAGGGATACATTGGTGGTTTTGATGTGGATATCATGCATTAAAGATTTTGTCGCATTACATTTTATATAACTGTTATGGGCTAAAAATCTTTGTATTTTGAACAAGTGGACAAGTGAAGCTTTGACTTATGTAACAAATACTTTGTTAATTTCAATGTATCAGTTTTAAACAACTTTTTGGTCGTTATATATACATCTTGTGTTATTGATCTATGAAGTAACACGCCCCTGGATATCCTTATTCCGCTGCGACCCAATTTAGGGGTGTTACACCAAGTCTCAGTATTCCTAAAGGAACTGAAGACATTGGTGGTTCAGTGGTCCCTGAAGTGGTCACTGATGAGGTTGTTCAAAACAGAGCAATAACGAATAAGATACGACATTTACGATTTTTCGACAACTAAAATGATAATTTTTAAATTAAGGTCTGGTGTGAACAATAAAAATTACTGTTCACCAATAGGTCCAAATTTTGGAAATATCAAATTATGATAACTCGTCTTAGTACGAAAACATGGGCACAAGAAACGTCAAAATCAGGCTTAAAACACGAAAGTTATGTCGTTTTTACTAAAGAGGCAATTATAAACGTTTTTACTTTATAAACGCCATTTAACTAAAACGATTAGATGGTGATATAGCTATATAGGATTATATATGGTAGTAGTTTCCCAATGTTATTAGTACTTATACGACCTATATTAACTAGGTTGCATTCGGGCGTTAGCGTGACGCGTTTTCATTAGGGATATTTCATTATCGATTTACTCACTCGAGGTGAGTTCATAGCCCCATGTTTTACTTGTTTTACATATATTTTTGGGGTGAGAACATGCTTGTTTGCAAATACATTTACATGGTTGATTACAAATTGGTTTACAAACTCATTTACATAGCTCGCTATGGAATACATTACTTGACTTCATTTTTGGTCACAAATACATACTTTACATTTGAAATGATTACGGATTAGCTTAAGTGGATTGAACTGTTAATTACCTGGAGGGTAAGCGCGAGTGTTATGAGATAGATCTATTAGGGGTTGACTACCCCCGTTCGGGTGATTAGCTATCACTAGTTCGAGATCAAACTAACGAACGTTATAACATTGTCAAAGTAAAATACGATATACAAATGAACTAAACCTTACGGTGCCTTGAATAAAGTGGCATACTTATATGAGTCTACGTAGCAGTTCTATAAACTTAGAGTAATCTTATCATTGATTTTATGCACCACTTGGAAACATTTTTGGGGATTATTGTTCTATTACAATATACACTTGAAACATTTTGTGATATTGTGCTCATTACAATATATAATTGAAACATTTTGGGATATTGTGCTCATTACAATATACGCTTGAAACATTTTGGGATATTGTGCTCATTACAATATACACTTGAAATATTTTGGGTTATTGTGCTCATTACAATATATACTTGAAACATTTTGGGATATTGTGCTCATTACAATATATACTTGAAACATTTTGGGATTATATTTTCATTTACAAAAATCGATGAACTCACCAACTTTATGTTGACCCTTTTAAGCATGTTTTTCTTAGGTGAAATAGATTCTTGGCCTATTTGATGTACATTGGAGTCCAAACTTTTCAAGAATACTTTTCAAACGACACTTAGAGGTCCTTCTCTCCTGACTGGTGCAATGGTACTATGAAGTAACGCTCCCAAAAATATATTCCGCTGTGACCCATTTTGGGGGTGTTACACTAGGGATTCACCTTTTGAACTAGAAGCTTTCTCGGATAGTGATTATGGAGGAGTCAGCCTTGACAGAAAATCAACAACGTGTGGTTGTCAATTTCTTGGTAGAAGATTGATATCTTGGCAATGCAAGAAGCAGACTATTGTGGAAAATTCTACTACTGGGGCAGAATATGTTGCAGCTGCTAACTGTTATGGGCAAGTACTATGGATACAGAATCAGATGATAGATTATGGTTTTAATTTCATGAACACCAGAATCCATATTGATAATGAGTGCCACTATATGGTTATATGATTTACTGTTGCCTCATTCAAGGACTAGCATATCGATAATTCAATTTCATTTTATCGAGATTGCTATGTAATAGATAGATAGAAGTTATCAAGATTCACACAGACTCTAATGTTGCAGACCTTCTCACCAAAGGATTTGATCTCATAAGATTTAACTTTTTGGTGGTTAGCATTGGGATGTTAAATTTATAACCACAAATAAGGGGAGGCAAGATATTTGTTGTACAGTTTGTAGATGAATTCCAAGAATAGGAGATGGGTATGATGTTAATTTGGGGTTCACTATACTCTTTAGCATAAGGATTCAAGGTTAGATGTGGTACTCAGATTAGTTCATATTACTGCAGACACTTTGTACTGCTAGTACCAGAATTAATACCGCTAGGCTTACTTAGTACTGCTCAAAGATATCTACAGATGATTATGATGTTTGAATTGAGTGTAATGCCTTGTAATGCAGTTTGGTTTGTTTTTTAGGGCTCTTCATATAGTACTAAGTTAGTGCTGCTAGTTTTGGTTAAGTTAGATAACCAAAAAGTTAGTACCGCCAGGCTTAAGGGCAAAGTTTGTACCGCTAAATAGCCGTTGGAGAAAATACCGCTAGGGGTTTAAAGTGTAAACTGCACCGTTTCTTTGATCTTGGGTTTGCTCAACCTATATAAACCCTTTCAAATTACCATTTCTTAACCTTATATATCTTTATCGCTCTCATTTAACAACCCTAATCTGTAATCCACCGACAATCCATCATTTATCGATTATGGCAACTCTTGAATCCTGTCCTAAGCACAGCATGGTCGCCTATTAGGAAAAGACTAATGGGAATGCTGAATTTCATGAGATCATAGACTTCCTCACACGTAGCTCAATTCACTATGCTCTCACTGTAAGTCTTGTAGTCTCTACTAAATTTCGCTTGAACAGTTTTGGATGTATGCTAAAATCAAAATAATCACACAATGTTAGGTTATTACTGCCAAAGTAGCTGGAAGCCTGTGAATATCTAAGATGCACACAAAGAAAGTGATCTTCTTTTGATGATGCTGTTGGGAATTGATTCTTTGCATTAATCAGGCATTATTTGATGCTATTCTGCTAATGGGGTTATGAGGGGGACCTATTATGTTTTAACTTGTTAAAAAAGCCATGTTTTCACCCTAGTGTGAGATTTCTTTTTAATATATGAATCATTGCATTATTTCTAAAATACTTCTTGGATCATATTCCACTAATATTGCTACAGCAGTGTATTGATTAGACAAATAATAAGAATTATTAAAAAAAAAAAAAAAAAAAAAAAATATTTTTTCTAAATTAATTTTTGATGGTATGATAAGACACTTGGATGCAAAGAAAAAGTTTGTTATGTATCCAAGATTTATTTCAGTCTTTTTGGATAAACAGCTAAAGAATGTGCCTGTGCCTTTAGACCACTTCCCTATTAATGCTTTGACTAGTAAACTTTCTCTTTTTTGGTTATAAAGGGAAAATGTTTTTTAGGGAATGTCACACTTTGTTTGAATCTATGTTGGTTTCATAACCATCTGAAGGATGAGGTGAAGCTGTAGAAAGACAATAAGAAACGTCAATCCCACAACCCTCTCCTTCCTCACCCAAGTGTAGACCAACATAGAGACACAACCTGAACACATCTTCCCAGACCTTCACATAACTATTCCTAATCATGATTCATTCCAGTGGGTCTCTGGCTGGATCCATGGAGTCAGTCATCCCAGTATAGATCCCTATCAGAGAATGAGGATGTCCTGACACTCTAAAGTGTAGATGATCCTTTGTGTGTCTTTATGTTAAACGGTCTCTACTGAAGTTGCACATTATTTTAGATTTGACAGTCTGTATAGATCAAGCAGCTAAAGAAGGAAGAAGGCTAGTAAACCTGTTATCACAATCACAAAGCTTAGATGAAGAGTTGTCACCATAAGCAAAGATTGGCAAGAAAGAAATACATTGAGAAAAAGTTGTTTTGCAAAGGATTATAGTTTTAGGTCGTTATCTAACAGGGGAGGAAATCTCGCCTAATCTTCTCTATAATAACACACACAAATCAAGTTTTTGATGAGGTGGAAGTTAATGATGCAATGAATTATATAGAGACAGATGCTTACATGCAAAAGGGAGTTAGTTACTGAAGATTAAGTTAGTACCGTCAAGCCATATGAAGGTACTGACAAGCCAAAAGTTAGTATTGACAAGTCTGAAGTTAGAACCGCTAAGCCAAAAGAAGTAGAAGTTAGTACCGACAAGCTTGATGAAGGTAATACTGAGCCAAAAGATGGAACTTCAGATGAAAGTACTGCTCCTACAACTGTTTTTAGAGATGATGAGACCATTGCTGAGTTTTTGGTATCTATGAGCCAAACTAAGGCTAAACAAAAAGGTGTTGAGATCAAAGATGCTAAAGATTCAGATAGACCAAGGGCTACATCAACAAGATCAGTACTTACATTGAAGCCTCTTCCTAAAATTGATCCTAAAGATAAAGGAAAGAAAGTACTTGAGGAAGAAGCTGAGTCAGATGCTGGAGTCAGTGGGAGTTGATGAAGATGTAAGAAAGTTTGATCAGATTGATAAGGATGTAAGTAAATAGCCAGAAAGGTGCAAGAGGATTGGGAAGCAGAAGAGGAAATGAAAAAGTTAGCTGAGAGAGAAGCTACAAAGGCTGCTCTTATATAAGATTTTGATGATATTCAGGCTAGAATAGAAGTTGATAGACTTCTAGCTGCAAGGCTTCAAGAGGAAGAGAGAGAAACATTTACAGTTGAAGAGAGAGCCAAATTTCTTTATGATAAATATGATTTTGATTGTTTTATTTTAAGTAATAATGCCTCGAATTACCGGACTAGATCATCAAAAAACCCGAAACTACATTCCACTTATATCAAATGAATTTAATCAACCCTTACAAAATACAATTGCAAGTCTTGAAAAATGGTACTTTCATAAGAGTAGGGTTGTGAGTCAAAATTTTGAAAACATGAGTCATATCCGTGCTAAGTTTGAATCAATTGTTTTTGATTTTTTGTTAAACATAAATGAACAAATTATTCCTCATTTTGTTCTCGAGTTCTATAGTCAACTAACTTTTGATTATAACTCCACGGGTCATTTAACTTTGTTATACAAAGTAAGTCATTCTCTCTCACTCTCGAGGAATTTGGTCAAATCTTAAAAATACCGTTCAAAGGTCAAGTGTCACACACCGATATGTGGTCACTTGACTACTTGTCAATAAGTGTTCCGAGTAGAGGTCGTTATAAAACCACTCCTCCTTCTCCAAATGTCGTCAAGTCTTTTATTAAAATTCCTCGACAAGGTCAAGTCACTCGTATTAAAAACAAGAAAACCATTGTCTTTGATAAAAACGAAATCCTAACTCGCGAAAGTCAACCTCATATGAAACCATGGGCTGATATCATTCGTGAAAATGCCATTTGTTTAGGAGGTCATAAGGAACATGTCTTTGCGTGTCTTTGTCATATGCTTTATTTCATTGAAACCTCTACTCGATACAAACTAGCATTTTTCATTCTCAAAAGAATGGAAAAGACTCAAAACAAACCTAAGGAACTCTTACCTTATGGAATGCTTTTGACTAGATTGTTCAAACATGTTGTGTCCATCTTTCCTGAGTTAGCAATTGATTACTACCTCTCACATGATCGATTCATGCAACCCCTCGCTCCTTATTACGAGTGAAAGACGCGATCGGATCATGGCAAGAAAAGACCTCGTGAATCAAATGCTAGCTCCTCCTCCACCACTTTAAATCATCCATCCTCATCTCGTCCGTTGGATGACACCATTGATGTAAATGATGAAGAATCATTTCATTCCAACTCTTCCTCTCCTTCTTAAAATGTCTCTTCCTCATCCAATGTTGTCCCTAGAGTCTGTCAAAACCCTCCTCATGAAAGTCATAACTTGAACACCTATCTCTCCGAAACTATAAATCTTCAAACTCAACAACAAGATGCTTACCGAGAAGGGTTAAGGTCAATTGGACAAGCTCTCAAGAACATGATGAGTGGGAAACAAAAGTGAACAAGTTGGCATAACTATTAGAGATTATTATTTATTTTTATTATCTAATACATTGTGTTTTTAATAATGTTATTAGGACTAAGAATGGCAAATGACAATTACATTTGACTTGGATGATTCTCTTCATTTTATCATCCTATCAACGCTTTATGTTAGCAAATTCTATGGATGTGATATGTGTACAATACTACTATTTTCTAAATGATTTGTATGCTAGTTTAGAATAATATATTATTGCTTGAATTAGTTGATTCTTGAGATTGGTAGATGCCGAAATCACTAGACTTAAGAAAGGGAAAAACTGGAAATTTTCATTTTTCCAAAAAACGGCCCCCATAAATACCTGGCGGCCCCCCAATATATTTGGCAACGCCTGACCATATGGGACTGTCGACAAGGGGGGGGAGGGGAACAAAACTTTTTAGTTTGCCTTTTTTCTTTATCTTTGACCTCCTACCTATAGCCTCAAGCTGGCACTTGTTGGGAATTATGCATTCCTGACTTAGTACCGCTAGTTATAATACTTAGTACCGTTAGTTGTAATTAGTACTGACAGTACAAAGTGTTAAGTACTGATCAGTTAGTTAGTACCGTTAGTGTAAAGTAGTTAGTACCGTTTATGAGATATGCATGAGATATCTTAGGAAAGGATATGCATAATCTTTATACGCGTTTTGTAAAGCCCATTAGGGTTTCCTTAGTCTATAAAAGGAACCCTAGGCATAGTTAGTAGATATAGTTCTACACAGATCATAGAGATCGAATAGTAATCATAGCTTGTAATCTGTAACCTAGGCAGATTCAAGGTTTAATATAAAGTTCTTTTGTGATATTCAATATTGTTCTTCTTAGCATTATTGATTAGATTCCGCATAATCAATAAGTGTTTACTCAGTGTTTCATTATTGTTGCTTTAGAATTATCTAAAGGAGAAAACTCTTTGCAAGCTGAAGGTTAAGATCTATTCAGTAAAACGATCCAACAAGTGGTATCAGAGCTTGTGTGGAAACTCTGAATAAGAAGAACTCAATTGTAAGATGGCAGAACAAGACATTCCTCCACCCACAATCACTGCAATGAAGATCCCTATTATCAGGAATGGAGAGTATGATATTTGGAGCATGAGAATGCGACAATATATCTGTCATACAGACCATAACCTATGGGATGTTATTGTTAATGGAGATCTAGAAGAAGAACCTGCACCAACAGGAGATCAATATGGTCCTTCTGCTCCTCCTACTCCTAAGACTGCCAAACAACTGGCTGCTAGAAGGAATCAGGAAAGAGTTAAAAGCATCTTGCTTTTAGCAATACCTGATGAATACCTCCTCAAGTTTCACAATGTTGCAGATGCTAAATCACTCTGGGAGGCAATCAAATCGAGGTTTGGTGGTAATATAGAATCCAAGAAGATGCAGAAAAATGTTCTAAAACATCAGTTTGAAAATTTTTCTACTACATCAAATGAAAGCTTGGACAAAGCTTATGATAGGTTCCAAAAACTGATAAGTCAATTGGAGGTTCATGGTGCTCCAATATCAAAGGAAGATATTAACCAGAAGTTCCTTAGAAGTATTCCTTCTTCATGGAATCAGATTGCCCTCATCATGAGAAATAAGCCAGACATTGATGAGATTGATATTGATGACCTTTACAACAATCTTAGAGTTTATGAAGATGAATTGAAAAGGTCTACAGGTTCCATCTCTGCTTCTTAGAATTTGGCTTTTCTCTCCTCTGAGAATACTGGAGATACTAATGAAGTTAGTACTGCCAGTGGAGATTTTGGGGTTAGTACTGCTGGTGGAATTAATCAAGTTCCATCTACTCCATGTGCTCATGATGTAGCTTACTCATTCCTTGCACAACCAACAACCAGTCCTCAACTTGAGAATGAGGATTTTCAGCAGATGGATGAAGATGACTTGGAGGAATTGGATCTTCGATAGCAGGTGGCTATGTTGACTGTCAGAGTAAAGAAGTTCATTCAAAGGACAGGAAGGAATTTGGACTTTAAAGAAAAACGACATGTTTCTCTTGATAAGTCAAAGATTGAGTGCTACAACTGTCACAAAAAAGGGCAATTTGCTAGAGAATGCAGATCTGGAAGGAATCAAGGGAGAAGATCTTATGGTGACAATGGTAGAAGCAATGTACCAACAATTGAATCTTTATCATAGGCACTGGTGGCTCAAGATGGTCTATGAGGCTATGACTGGAGCAATGATTTTGAAGTGGAACCAGTCAACTATGCATTGATGGCAATCTCTTTTTCAAGCTCATCAAGTTCTTCTGACAATGAGGTACAAAAATGTTCTAAACAATGTCTTGAATCATTTAAAACTCTTCAAAAGAACTATGATACTGAAAGAGAAAAACATAACAAAGCAAAACTAGAAATCGGGGGTTATGAGATAGCCTTAGAGTCACTAGAATCTAGAATTCTTGGACATGAAATGAATGAATTGGCTTGGGGTGAGAAATATGAAATTCAAAACTATGAGCTTAAATGTAGAGAAATACAAATTAACAACTTAAATCTAGAATTAGAGAAGGTTGTTAAAGAAAGAGATGAGTTAAAAGATAAGATTGCAAAATAGGAAGAATCAACTAAGAATCTTAATGGAATACTTAACAGTCAAATAAGAGAATAAAACTGTGTTAAGATATAGCACAACAATTAATGAATAAGTAGCAATCATGAAACTGATAGTGAGAATAGTTTGAGTATTTTTGATGTTAGATCAAGTGATGAAGAGAACACACCAGAAAATGATAGATTTTCAAAGAATAGGTATAAAGCTGTTCCCCCTCCCATAACAGGGAACTTCTTAACCCCAAGAGCTGACATATCATTTGCAGGGTTAGATGAATATGCCATTAGGAATAAAATCATTGAGTCATAAACAACTGAGCTTAATACTAAAACAAGTGAGACTGCAGGTCAAACAAATGCTGAAAAGCCTAAGTCAGCCAGTGAGTCAGTTGTGTCTAATCCTAAGATTGACAGAGATAGAGTTATCATTGAGGATTGGAACTCAGATGATGAGGAAGAAGTGAATGAAGTGCAAACAGTTAGACCTAAGACTCAAACAGTTAAGACTAGAGATGATAAAAGTGATCAAAATTCTAAGAAACAAGGAATTGGTTTTAGGAAAGTAAAAGCTTGTTTTGTTTGTAAAAATAATGACCATTTGATCAAAGACTGTAATTTTCATGACAAAAACAGTCAAGAGCCTAAGCTGAAAAATGTGGTTAATACAAGTAAAAGGGAGGGCAAACCAGTATGGGATAATACTAAAAGGATTAATCATCAAAACTTTTCAAAATACCCACATTTAAGTAAGACTTTTGTCCCATCAGGAGTGCTAACAAGAATAGGTTTGAATAGGCCAAGTGTTAGTACTGCTAGACCTATTTATACTGCTAGGCCAAGTGTTAGTACTGCTAGGCCTGTTTGTACTGCTAGGCCAAGTGTTAGTACTGCTAGGCCTGTTTGTACTGCTAGGCCAAGTGTTAGTACTGCTAGGCCTGTTTGTACTGCTAGGCCAAGTGTTAGTACTAATAGGCCATTTGTTAGTACTGATAGGACATTTGTTAGTACTAATAGGTCATCTGTTAGTACTGCTAACACACCATATATTAGTGTTGCTAGAACTTCTACAGGTGCAAATGCTGGTGAATCATCATTTGTTTATCTTGGAGGAAAAATACCTATTGATGCATCTATCCTACTCTCCCTAATGCTGATTTACCCATTGATCCAAATATGCCTGACTTAGAAGATGCTTCTGATACTCTTCTAAATGATGGAATATTTAATGGAGCTTATGATGATGAAGATGTGGATGCAGTGGCTAATTTCAACAACATAGATAACACCATTGCTTTCAGTCATATTCCCACACTCAGAATTCATAAGAATCATCCAAAAGAACAAATTCTAGGAGATCCTACATCAGCAGTTCAAACAAGAGGGAAGATTCAAAAGGCTTCTTCAACACAACAAGCCTTAGTATACTCTTTTCTGCTAATATTCTCTTTTTAACTTTTTTACTCTTCTTACTCTTTCTTTTTTTTCTTTAAACGCTTTTTCTTCTTGCTGTTTTCTTTTTAATACTCCACCTTTTTTTACTCTTTAATCTTAATCTTCTCCTGTTTACTCTTACTTTGATACTCTTTTCTCTCTGTTTTCTTTTCTTCATCTTTTAAAACTTAACTCTTTCTTTAACTTCTTTTTCTTTTAACTTTCTCTTTAGCAAACAGGGAAAAAAAAACCCTCTTTTACTCTCAACCTCTCTTACTTTTCTTCCTTTCTATTCTTTTCTCTTTAATCTTTATACTCTTACTTCTCTTATCTTTTGCATTAACTCCTATTCTACTCTTTCCTTTACTCTTTCTTTTTTGTTTATCTTTTAACTCTTCTCTTCTTTTACCTATACTCTTATTATCTCACTCTTTCTCTCTTAATACGCTTTCTTTATTTACTTACTTATTTTTCTATCTAAAAACCTTCTACTTTTCTATGACTTCCTTTTCTTCTTACTTAATACTCATTATCCTACTTCTTTCTTTCCTTTACTCTTTCTTTACTCACTCTTGTTGGCCTTTTTACTTTGCTTTTCTTTTCTTCTTGTCTTCCTTCTCTTCTCTTTTACTTTTACACTATTTTTTCTCGACGAACTCTTCCTCGCTTTTTAATCTTTCTTTTTCTTCTCTTGCCTTAACTCTTTTTTTTTTAACTCCTCTCTCCGTACTTTACTCTTTGTGGGGTGGGGGGGGGGGGGGTGCTTCAATCTTGGCGGGGTCAATGTGAATTCCTTGACTATTAATTATGTGCCGGAGAAACTGCACGATACTGATCCAGAAATCACACTTGGAGAACTTGGCATACAATTTCTCCTTTTTGAGTAATTCCAAGATTATTCTCAGGTGATATGCATGTTCTTCTTTGTTACATGAGTAAATGAGAATATCATCGATGAACACTATCACAAATTTATCCAAGTATGGTTTGCACGCACGGTTCATGAGATCCATGAACACAGCAGGCGCCTTAGTTAAACCAAATGGCATTACTTGAAATTCATAGTGTCCGTAACGCGTTCTAAAAGTAGTCTTGGGAATATCTTCATCCCTTACTCTCAGTTGGTGATAGCCTGATCTTAAATCAATTTTTGAGTAAGTACTCGAACCTTGAAGTTGGTCGAATAAATAATCGATCATGGGTAATGTGTAACGATTCTTTACGGTGAGTTTATTCAACTCCTGGTAATCGATACACATTCTAAAAGATTTGCCTTTCTTTTTAACAAATAAGACAGGAGCTCCCCAAGGTGAAGTACTTGGTCGGATAAAACCTCGGTCTGCGAACTCTTGTAGTTGGTCAGAAAGTTCCTGCATTTCTGAAGAAGCTAGTCTGTAGGGTGTTCGGGCTACTAGTGCCGCTCCTGGAATTAATTCAATTTGGAATTCTACTTGGCGAACCAGAGGAAGGCCGGGTAGATCTTCAGGAAAAACTTCCAGAAATTCTCTAACTACCGGTATATCTTCCAGTTGTTTTTCGTCTGACTTCTTCTCCATTACTTGGGCTACGAAAACTTGATATCCCTTGTATATATATCTTTCAGTTTTAATATAGGGAGATTTTTTTATACAATATATGACGATTTAGTCGGGTTCTTACTTGGTCACCCAATGATCAACAAAGTTTCACTGTCGATGGGAAATGTGATGACTTTCTCGTCACAGTGATGATTCTAGCAATGATACTTTGATACCCGAAAACCATACACACGACATGCACGTCGAAACAACCGAGTTTAATTGGCATGAGATCAATTTTGAAAGGTTGATTTAACAAAGTTAGGGTTACACCCTTAATAACGATATTTGTGCATACTAGGTTTCCGTCAGCCATTTTGATATCGTAAAAGGTATCTATTGTAATGGGTGAAATATTTAGCATAGAGGCAAGAGATATGGATACGAAGCTTTTATCGGCTCCAGAATCAAATAATACTCTAGCTAAATGTTGGTTTAGAAGAAACATACCCGTAACTATGTTCGGGTTTTGATGAGCATTTTTTAACTCTTAGGCATTGTAGGCTCTTCCCAAAGGCATTGATGTTTGTCTTCTCGGCACTGAATATTATGCCCTTTCCTCATCGCATGCATGACAAATAACTGTCACTGGTAGCTGATTACTTCCAGTGGCTGGCCTCTTGTTTTGGCAGTTCTTGGTCAAATGGCCTACCTTGTTGCAAATATTGCACTTAACAGTACAAGGTCCTTATGTGATGTAGAGCATATCTTTTACACAATGGGAGGTTTCTCCATTCCTCCCCGGCATAACCTATTATTTTCAGCTGCGTGGCAGCATAAAGCTCTGACAGCTTCTTTCTTCCTCCTTTTTTTGTTAGGGTTGGTGTAATATTGTAGCACAGTTGTGGTGTGTGTGTTACGGTAGTTGTTGTGTTAAAATTCTTCTGTCTAACAAACTTTTTTGTTTGTGATCAACGTGAATGTTTGCATAGAGTATGTTTTGTTACCATATCCATAGCCAATGGCTATGTTTAATGGCTTCCTCAAAGTTTGAAGTTTAGAGGCAGTAACAATCCATCCATATCCTAGGAAAGTCCTTCCGATGAAAGCTTCCAGAAGTTTTCCTTGCGGTGTTTTGTACCTAATTTTTGGGCATAAGACTTTAAATCATGGACATCTACTAGACGGTAAGGTTAAGATCATTTTCCCTTTACCATCAGATTGTAAAGTTCATCTTCCATCTCTTTGACTTCGTTTCAGGACAATACTTGTTTGTTAAGTGTCTTTTCAACTCAGCCTAGGTAATTTGATTGGCTTGATCTACTCCCATAGGTTGGGCGTATGCATTCCACCAGGACAAAGCATCTTCAATTAAGGAACCAGTAGCAAATGTTACATTGTTTTCCTCAGCACATTGCTTACGAGAAAATACGATTCGTCTTTCAAACCATCGGAATATGCCAACTGCTCACTCACTCTTCCATACCATTGAAGTAGAAAGGTTGACGGCTAATTAACTCTTTATAGTTTCCCGTTTTTACTACAGGAGTTCCACTAGGTCCGGTGTTCCTGTTGGGATTACTAGCACTTGCCATTGTTGCATCTTGTGCTTCTAGAGCCGCGGTGACACTGTCAGCAACTAATTTCTTAATGGCAACTTGAGTCATGGCCGATGCATCAGATGTTGACGTCCTTTTGGGAGGCATTCTATCAACATAAGACAACATGAAATAAGAATAGTATCACAAGTTTTACTGTTGGGAATTATGCATTCCGACTTAGTACCGTTAGTTATATTAGTTAGTACTGCTAGTTGTAATTTGTACTGATAGTACAAAATGTTAGTACTGATCAGATAGTTAGTATCGTTAGTATAAATTAGTTAGTACCGTTTATAAGATATGCATGAGATATCTTAGGAAAGGATATGCATGATCTTTGTACGCTTTTTGTAAAGCCTATTAGGGTTTCCTTAGTCTATAAAAGGAACCCTAGGCATAGTTAGTTGATATAGTTCTACACGGATCAATAGAGATCATTTTAGCAATCATAGTTTTGTAATCTGTAACCTAGGCATATTCAAGTTATAATATAAAGTTCTTTTATGATTCTTATTATTATTCTTCTTAGCAATTATTGATTAGTTTCCCGCATAATCAATAGTGTTCAAATCATGTATTCATGATTGTTTGTTTAGAATTAACTAAAGGAACAAATCCATTAGGCAAGCAAAAAGGATAAGATCTATTCAGTAAACAATCCAACAAGTGGTATCAGAGCTTGTGTGGAAACTCTGAATAAGAAGAACTCAATTGTAAGATGGCAAAACAAGACACTCCTCCTCCTACTATCCGCATGAAAAATCCCTATCATCAGGAAGGGAGAATAAGATATTATGAGCATGAGATGCGACAATAATATCTGTCACCAAACCAAACCTATGGGATGTTATTGACAAAGGAGATCTAGAAGAAGAGCATGCACTAACCAGAGAAACATTTGCTCTTCCTACTCCTAAGACTGCCAAACAACTGGCTGCTAAAAGGAATCAGGAAAGAGTTAAGAGCATCTTTGCCTATTTAGCAAACCTGATGAAATACCCACCTCAATTTTCCATCCACAATGTTGCAGATGCTAAATCACTCTGGGCTGCAATCAAAGCAAGGTTTAGAGGTAATGAAGAATCCAAGAAGATGCAGAAAAATGTTCTAAAACATCAGTTTGAAAACTTTACTACTGCATCAAATGAAAGTCTGGACAAGGCTTATGATAGGTTCCAAAAACTCATAAGTCAATTGGAGGTTCATGGTGCTCCAATATCAAAGGAAGATATCAACCAAAAGTTCCTAAGAAGTCTTCCTCCTTCATGGAATCAAATTGCTCTAATCATGAGAAATAAGCCAGACATTGATGAGATTGATATTGATGACCTCTACAACAATCTTAGGGTCTATGAAGATGAGATGAAAAGGTCTTCAAGTTCCACTTCTACTTCTCAGAACTTGGCATTTCTTTCCTCTGAGAACACTAGCAGTACTAATGAAGTTAGTACTGCTAGTGGAGATTTTGGGGTTAGTACTGCTGGAGGAATTAGTCAAGTTTCAACTACCTCATGTGCTCATGATGTAGTGTGCTCTTTCTTTGCACAACCAACAACCAGTCCTCAACTTGAAAATGAGGATTTTCAACAGATTGATGAAAAACGACTTAAAGAAATGGATCTTAGATGGCAGGTGGCTATGTTGACTGTCAGGGTAAAGAAGTTCATTCAAAAGACAGGAAGGAACTTGGATTTCAAAGAAAAACAACAATTTTCTATTGATAAGTCAAAAATTGAGTGCTACAACTGTCACAGAAAAGGGCACTTTGCTAGGGATTGTAGATCTAAAAGGAATCAATGGAGAAGATCTTATGGTGATAATGGCAGGAGCAATGCACCACAAATGAAATCTTCATCACAAGGCACTGGTGGCTCAAGATGGTCCTAGGAGGCTATGACTGAGTAATGATTTTTGAAGTATAACCAGTCAACTATGCTTTAATGGCAATCTCTTCTTCAATGCCTCATCAAGTTTCTTCTGACAAATGAGGTACAGAAGATGTGACTAAACAATGTCTTGAATCTTTTTAAAACACTTCAAAAGAATTAAATGAATAGTGAAAGAGAACAACATAGCAGAGCACCAATGAAAATTCAAGGTTATAAGTTATCCTTAGATTCACTAGAAATCCAGGAACTTGTACTGACAAAGAAGAATTGGCTAGGGGTTTAACCATATATAAAGTTTCAAAACTATGAGCTTAAATGCAGAGAAATAAAAATTAACAACCTTAACTTGGAATTAAAGAAAGTTGTTAAGGAAAGAGATGAGTTAAAATTAAAGATAGAGAAATAGGAATAATCGTCCAAGAATCTTAATGAATTACTCAATAGTCAAATGAGTGCTAGAGATAAAACTGGTTTAGGATATGGCACACAATTGAATGAAATGAGTAACAATTCTGAAACTGATAGTGAGATTAGTTTAGAGTGGTTTTTGATGTTAAACTAGTGATGAGAAGAGTCCCATACCATACCAGCTATGATTAGGTTTCACAAAAGCAATGGTATCCATGCCATTCGGTCCATTCCCCCTCCTATAACAGGGAACTTCCTAACCCCAAGAGCTGACATATCATTTGCAGGTTTAGATGAATATGCCATTAGGAAGAAAATAATTGAGTCAAAACACACTGATCCTAATACTAATACAAAGAAGACCTGTAGGTAAAACAAATGAAGCAAATACCTCCAAAAACCTAAGAATTCTATGAATCAGTTAACAGAGATAAAGTTATCATTGAGGATTGGAACTCAGATGATGAGGAAAGATGTATCTTGCAAGCAAAACAGTTTAGTTTCTGTTAAGACTAATGAGACTCAAACAGTTAAAACTAGAGTTGATAAAAATGACAACTTCTCAGAAACACGGAACTGGATTTAAGAAATTAAAAGCCTGTCTAAATTCTGTAAAAGGTACTCTGATCATTTGATCCATAGATAGTGTACTTTTTCATGACAAATAAGTCAGAACTAAGCTGAAAAGCTGTGGTCAAATACTGGTCCAAGGGTGACAAACCAGTATTGGATAATACTAAAAGGTTAATCGTCAAAAAAATATTCAAAATACCCTTAAATAAAAGACTTTTGTCCCATCAGTAGTACTAACAAGAACATGTTTGAATTAACTCCTATTAACAAAATAAGAAAAGGGCAAGTTCACACAGTTAGTACTAGCTAGGCCCGTTAGTAAACTAACTAGGCCCAGTTATTATGTTTAGACCATATTGCCCCAAAGATAGCACAAACTGTGCGGAGCTATTAGACCAATTTACACCCAAGAATGGACAATGTAAGAACCAAATAGGCTCATATACACCTATCAAGATGTCTACTTACCAACCAAAACACGACTTTTAGACCCAAAGACTTCAAAACAAGGATGTAAAACTTTTAGGGTTCAAAATATGACTACTACTGGGACAAGAGCAGTAGTTAATACTGGTAAGGGTAAGATGGATACTGACCTAAAGAAAGGTCAAGGTAGGGGGGGTTTTTGGTGCCTAAATGAAAATTACTTGGATCATTGTTGTCAAAGACAGGATCCATTCTGCTCAAGAAGGTTGAGTATGTTGACCCAAAAGAGATTTCTAAGCCTGTAATGGATTGGGTCCCTAAGAGATACTAATTCTCTTAATTTTTGTGCAAGGCAATCCAGAGATCTTGTTACAGGATCATGTAGTGGTGGATAGTGGTTGCTCTAGCCATATGACTAGCAACAAAGCTTATCTTTCAGACTCCGAAGATTACAATGGAGGCTTTGTGGCTTTTAGAAGTGATCCCAAAGGAGGTAAAATCACGGGTAAAGGTAAAATCATAACTGCTAATTTAGACTTTGATGATGTTTATTTTGTAGATGAACTTAAGTATAAACATTTTATCTCAGTCTTACAATGTGTGACAAGAAAATAGTTCCTTTAATACTGAGACTGAATGCCCCTATTCCTTGTCTCCTCCCTAGGCTTTAAGCTTTCTTGATGAAAGTTAAGATCACTTAGACACCAAGAAAGGGATTGATGTGTACAGCTTAGATTTAAAGAACATTGTTCCTTCTGGAGGTATAACTTGTTTATATGCAAATGTAACAGCAGATGAGTCTAAATTATGGCACATGAGTTTAGGTCATATAAATTTCAAAAATATAAAAAAATTGTTAAAGGTCACCTAGTTAAGAGGCTTACCTTTAAAAGTTTTTGTGAATAACCACACTTGTGTTGCCTACAAGAAGGGTAAGAAACATAAGGCCTCTTGTAAGGCCAAGTTAGAAGAATCATTAGAAAACCCCTAGAATTACTTCATAATGACTTATTAGGAGACCTTCCTCTTTAGAAAAAATAACAAGAAAAGGTACTTGTTGGTTGTGACTGATGATTTTCAGCAGATTTTAGTTGGGTATTTTTCTTAGCTACCAAGATGAAACAACCTGAAAACCTTTGTAATTTTTCATAGGCTTAGAAAACCAATTGAATCATAATGTTAAAATCATTAGATGTGATAATGGGACAGAGTTTAAGAACCATGCTATGAATGAATTATGTGCTAAGAAAGGAATAAAAATGGAGTTTAGTGTGGCTAGAACTCCACAGCAGAATGGTGTTGAAGAAAGGAAAACAGGACCTTAATTGAGGCTACTAGAACTATGTTAGCAGGCTCACTTTTACCTATTCTATTTTGGGCAAAGGCAGTTAATATTGCTTGCATAGTACAAATAGGTATTATGACCAACACCTCAAAAATAAGCTCACCTATGAACTTTTAATAGGTAAAAATCATCCTAGTATTAGATTTATGTGAGACCTTTTGGGTGCCCCTTGAACCATTTTAAACAAACACCATTAGATTTCCTCAGGCAAATTTGATGGGAAATCTGATGAAGGTTATTTGCTTGGATACTCTACCACTAGTAAAGCCTTCAGAGTTTACAACAAAAGGACCAAAAGGGTAGAAGAGAATCTGCACATTGATTTTGTGGAAGATCAACCAAATGTGGCAAGAACTGGTCCTAATTAGATGTTTGATCTTGATTTTCTAACCAATTCAATGAACTATATTCCTGTTAGTGTAGAAAATCAGGTTAATATGGATGCAAACACACAAGATTCTTATGTTGCAAGTTCATCAAGAAAAGATAAAGAACCTTCTCCGGAATACATACTACTTACACTACACCCTTATAGGACAAGGATTCCAATAGAAGATGTTGCTCCAGCAGCACATGAAAAACCTTCTGAAAGCTCTTTTAAAGTCAATAATGTACAAGATTCAGAAGATGTTGATGACATGGAAGGACAACATCAGATGACAGAAGATGAACAAGTCTTGCATGATGAACTTGAAGAAAGAAGATTCTCCAAGAATTGATATGCCAAAAGCACACTATGGATGAATGCAACAAGACAAGCATTTGAAAAAGAAAAGAGGAATATTAACATCTCAAAAGAGGGCAGCTCAGACTACCAGTTTTAACAAACTTAGTACTGGTAGGTACATCTGTTAGTACGATAGGTCTAACACACCATATGTTAGTGCTGCTAGTACTTCCACAGGTGCAAATGCTGGTGAATCATCATTTGTCTATCTTGGAGGAAAAATACCTATTGATGCATCTACTCTCCCTAATGCTGATTTACCCATTGATCCAAATATGCCTGACTTGGAAGATGCTTCTGATACTCTCCCAAATGATGGAATATTCAATGGAGCTTATGATGATGATGAAGATGTGGGTGCAGTGGCTGATTTCAACAACATGGATAACACCATTGCTGTCAGTCCTATTCCCACACTCAGAATTCATAAGGATCATCCAAAAGGACAAATTCTAGGAGATCCTACATCAGCAGTTCAAACAAGAGGGAAGATTCAAAAGGCTTCTTCAGCACAACAAGCCTTGGTAAGTTACATTCACAAACAGAACAGAACAAATCACAAGGATCATCAGAACTGTTTGTTTGCATGTTTTCTCTCTCAAGAAGAACCCAAGACTATATCACAAGCCTTACAAGATGAAAGCTGGGTTGAAGCAATGCAAGAGGAATTGCTTCAGTTCAAACTACAGAAGGTTTGGGTACTTGTTGATTTGCCATATGGGAAAAAGGTAATTGGCACAAAGTGGGTCTTCAGGAATAAGAGGGATGAGAGAAGTATTGTTGTGAAAAACAAAGCACGGCTTGTAGCACAAGGGTTTAGACAGGAGGAAGGTATAGATTATGATGAGGTTTTTGCACCTGTTGCCAGAATTGAGGCAATTAGGTTATTTTTAGCCTTTGCATCATACATGGGATTTACTGTCTACCAAATGGATGTTAAAAGTGCATTTCTCTATGGCACTATTGAAGAGGAGGTGTATGTCCATCAACCTCCAGGCTTTGTTGATCCTGCTCATCCAAACAAAGTCTATAAGGTGATCAAAGCTCTTTATGGTCTACATCAAGCTCCTAGAGCTTGGTATGAGACACTTTCTTCTTTTCTGATGGAAAATGGTTTCAGAAGAGGTACCATAGACAAAACATTGTTTATCAAGAAGAAAAAGAGTGACATTATGTTAGTCCAAGTGTATGTGGATGACATTATTTTTGGTTCTACAAAGAAGTCTATGTGTACAGAGTTTGAAGACTGTATGCACAAAAGATTCCAAATGAGCTCCATGGGTGAACTCACTTTCTTTTTGGGACTTCAAGTGAAGCAACAACCTGATGGAATCTTTATTAGTCAGGATAAGTATGTAGCTGACATCTTAAAGAAGTTTGATTTTTTGTCCATCAGAACAGCTACTACTCCTATTGAGTCTAATAAACCACTGGTCAAGGATGAAGATGGTGTAGATGTAGATGTACATGTCTACAGGTCTATGATTGGCTCTCTAATGTATTTGACTGCATCAAGGCCAGACATCATGTTTGCTGTTTGTGCCTGTGCTAGATTTCAAGTCACTCCAAAAGCCTCACACTTAAATGCAGTAAAAAGGATTTTTAGGTACCTCAAACATCAACCCAAATTAGGTTTATGGTATCCTAGGGATTCACCTTTTGAACTTGAAGCTTACTCAGATAGTGATTATGGAGGAGCCAGCCTTGACAGAAAATCAACAACAGGTGGATGTCAATTTCTTGGTAGAAGATTGATATCTTGGCAATGCAAGAAGCAGACTATTGTGGCAAATTCTACTACTGAGGCAGAATATGTTACAGCTGCTAATTGTTGTGGGCAAGTATTATGGATACAGAATCAGATGATGGATTATGGTTTCAATTTCATGAACACCAAAATCCATATTGATAATGAGAGCACTATAAGTGTTATCAAGAATCCTGTTGCTCATTCAAGGACCAAGCATATTGAGATTCGTTTCCATTTTATAAGAGATTGTTATGAGAAGAGACTGATAGAGGTTATCAAGATTCACACAGATTCTAATATTGCAGACCTTCTCACCAAAGGATTTGATGTCACAAGATTTAACTTTTTGGTGGTTAGCATTGGATTATTGAATCTGTAGCTACAATTGAGGGGAGGCAAGATGCATTGTTGAACAGTTTGTATAGAATGTTATGTGAGCAGACAGATTTTGCCAATGGTGATGTCTTTCATTCAGTTATTTGGGTTCTAGAGAGTTATTAGAGAGAGATATGGATGGTACTGCAGAGTTTTTGTTGTCAAACTTGTTTGATTTTTGGTTAACAAAAGTTAGTACCGACAGGCTTAAAGTTAGTACCGACAGGCAAAGTTTGTACCGCTATAAAGCCGTTAGAGAAAATACCGGTAGGGGTCTAGAGTGTAATTTTTGGCGGTTTCTTCGCCATTGGGGATGCTACTACTATAAATACCCATCTCAATTACACAATTGATCCTTCTTAGCTCTCTTAATCGCTTTCAATTGACAAACCCTAATTATTCATCACCGACGATTACCAAAATCAAATAAACGATGGCTAGTTTGGATTTCTGTTCTAAGCACAATATGGTGGCCTATTTGGAAAAGACGGATGGGAATACAAAGTTTCATCAGATTATGGACTTTCTCACACGCAGTTTAATTTATTATGCACTCACTGTAAGTCCCATAGTCTCAACTTCGTTTGTTAAATAGTTTTGGATGACTGCTAAGTCTAGAACAGTCAACAACACTAGTTATATAGATGCCACAGTTGCTGGCAAGCCTGTAACTATCTCAGAGGCATCAATAAGAAGTGATCTTCTTTTTGATGATGCTGATAGGATAGATTCCTTGACTAACCAGGCTATATTTGATAATATTCAGCTAATGGGGCATGAGGGTGAAGAATACTAGTAATCTTTAATGATATTATGCAAGAACTAGAGAGAGAAGTGGGTTGGAAGGTTTCTAGAGGGAGAAAGTAATATTGAATAAGTGTGTGAATAATGTGAAATGAAACAACTAACCACCCTCTCCAAGGCATGGAGAGGGTATATAAACTACATACTTGGCCGGCCATAGGCCTTAACGGGCTTTCCATGGGCCTTGGACCAGACTAGCTTACTAGTCTAATCGTATAACACACTACGGGCTAAGACTATTACAACTTAGAAGTGACCAATACTCTTCTTGTTTCCAACAATCTCCCCCTAAGGGAGGTCACTCCATTTTACAAAATTTAAACCTTTCATACTATGCTATATCTCTTAGTCTTTAGCTCGTAAACTTGACTTTCTCTTGTGAATATGTTGTAGTAATCTTTGACTTTAGGCTCGAGCTTGTTCCTTTATCTTTACTTATCAGTGGAGATGTAATCTTGAGCACTGTGAGATCATCAACCAAGCATAATCTCGTTTCGCCATCTTGTGACTTTGTCATCTTGTGACTTTTGGACCGACATGCTTATACCATTCTTGATTTGTTGACTTGGAAAGCTTTAATGTTGCATCTTTCTTGAAATTCTTTAACTTTAACACTTCGTCACTTCGAGAAAGACATTCGGTATCAGAGTGACGCATGAAAAGGGGTTATGCAGGGGATTTTGTACCATTATTGCCTGCTAATTTGGAAGGAGCAGCTATGAACCAGGTGAAAGATTCAGCACACAACCAGCGAAACCCCATCAACACACACTATGTTGATCCACTATCACCCACATCCCTACCACCTATACAATCAAAGGGGCTGATCATCAATCACACACCTCATTCAACCTCAACAACCACCACCCTTTCATTCACCTCATCAATCAACACCCTCATTCACTCACATTCCAATCACCACCATTATTCACACCTCATTACTCACCATCCTAAGGTCCGATAGAACATCTCTCCCTGAAGGTAATACATCAGGAAGTGCTGAGGACAATATGCAACTTAAAGAATTGATGGATATTGTACCTAAGTTGGTGACCAGAATTGAAACTAATTAGAGACAGAGCTACAACAGATGACGAACTTATGAAAGGCATTCTCACCTTGTATAAAAGGGTAAAGATTCTGGCAAAAGCTTAAAAAGAAAGCCACAGAAGTTGGTAATATCTGTATCAGAGTGGGTGAAGAACCAGAGGAACAGGGTAGGATAATTCAATGATATGAAGATGATCCTCTAGTTTCTATGGATAAGGAGAATTCAATGAAAATGAAAGAAAGACAACAGATTTTGCACGCCTACAAAAGCTTCAGGGGAGGCTTAGGAAGAAGATATCAGTCCTACAATCTTGAGGCAAGCCAAAACATTTTCAAAGTTGTCTTCTCAGCGGTGTATAGCAAGGAAAAATCAACGATAAGGGAAAGAGATATAGGAGTAGAGCAAGGTCAGTGCTAATAATATTAATACTGGATTATGATTTGAAGAGGAGATTAATACTGGTAGAGAAGAAATTAATATTGGTATTGAAGAGGTTAGTACTGGTAGTACTAAAGTTGAATAGGTTAGTACTGCTAGTAAAAGGGGTCAAAGGGAAGGAAATGTGATAGTTGTTAAACTATACATATCAATTTATGCTTAAAAAGGCCCAATTCATCCCAAAACGGATCAAAAATGGCAAAAATGTGCTTGTATTTGAGTTTTATGTATGCAGGTATGGATATGTCAAAAATCACTAGAAAACAGTCAAAAACGAACACGAGAATGGATGAGTGATTAAGAAGCTAAAGAAATCAAAGCCGAAGCCAGAGGGATCAAGCCTCAGCTTTCTACAGTCAACTGCAGCTAAACCACAGTCAACCAAAGCCCAATTCCATTGTTTTATAAATTCAGGGGCTGATTTTGCAATTTATGAAAGTTGTTTATAATCCTGAAAGGGGACTTGCCAAACACAAGGGCCGAATGTGTAATTTCCCTATAGTTATAAAAGGCGCGGGTCAAAGATCCGGGTCAAATAAACCCGTGGACCATCTCTCAACCAATCATATCATTTCCCTCAACCCGACCTAACCCGACCCTAACCTACCCAACCCGGTTTAACTTATAAACTTTTTTACACTTACTATTCACCCTATTTCCCCCAAATGAGATTAAACTCACTCACACACACACGAACACACTCAAGAACACAAAGAACCCTAGTTTATAATCATATCACTCACCCCATCGAAATTACCATGGTGAATAGTAAGTGTAAAAAAGTTTATAAGTTAAACCGGGTTGGGTAGGTTAGGGTCGGGTTAGGTCGGGTTGGGGGAAATGATATGATTGGTTGAGAGATGGTCCACGGGTTTATTTGACCCGGATCTTTGACCCGCGCCTTTTATAACTATAGGGAAATTACACATTCGGCCCTTGTGTTTGCAATCCCCTTTCATGATTATAAACACCACTTTCAGTAAATTGCAAAATCAGCCCCTGAATATATATAAAACAAGTGGAATTGGCTTTGTTGACTGTGGTTTAGCAGCTTTTACTGTAGACAAAGCGGTGAGGCATGATCGCCCTCTGGCTTCGGCTTTGAATTTCTTTAGCTTCTAATCACTCACATTTCTCGTGTTCGTTTTTGACTGTTTTATCAAGTTATTATTTGACATATCCATACCTGCATACATAAAACTCAAATACAAGCACATTTTTGCCATTTTTGATCCGTTTTGGGATGAATTGGGCCTTTTAAGCATGAAATTAATGTTATAGTTTTAACAACTATCACATTTCCTCCCTTTGACCCCTTTTAACTAGCAGTACTATCCTATTCAACTTTAGTACGTACCAGTACTAAACCCTCTTCAATAACCACTATTAATTCTTCTCTACCATTCATTAATCTCTTCTTCAGCATCCAATCCAGTATTAATATTCTTAGCCACTGACCTTGCTCTCCTCCTATATCTCTTGCCCTTATCAGTTGATTTTACCTTGCTAACACCCTGAGAAGCAACCTTTGACAATGTTTTGGCTGCCTCCAAGATTGTAGGACTGATATCTTCTTCCTGAGCCTCCCCTGAAGCTTTTGTAGGAGTAACAAAATCTGTTGACTTCTCTTTCATTTTCATGGATTCTCTTACCAAAGAAACTAGAGGATCATCATCAATATCCTGAATTATCCTCCCCTGATCCTCTGGTTCTTCACCCTCTGATTCAGATATTACCACCTTCTGTGTCTTTCTTTTTAATGCCTTTTCCAGAATCTTTACCCTTTTAACCAAGGTGAGAACTGCCTTTCCATAAGTTGTCTTTGTCTGTTGCAGCTCTGTCTCCAAAGTTTCAATTCTGGTCACCAACTTAGGTACAATATCCATCAATTCTTTAAGTTGCATACTGTCCTCAACACTTCCTGATGTATTACCTTCAGGGAGAGGTGCTTCATAGGACCTAGGTGGTGAGTAATGAGGTGGTGAATAAGGTGGTGATTGATGTGGTGAATGAGGTGTTGATTGATGAGGTGAATGAGGTGGTGATTAATGAGGTGAATGAGGTGGTGATTGAATAGGTGGTAGGGATGTGGATGATAGTGGATCAACATGTGTGTGATGGGGTTCAGCTGGTTGTGCTGATCTTTCACCTGGTTCCATAGCTGCACCTACCAACATAGCAGGCAACAATGGTACAAAATCCCTTGCAAATAACCCTTTCATGTTTGTCAAAAATCTTTTGGTCAAAGTGGGGGCAAAATCCGCTTCCAATAATTTTCAGTTGTAATATCCAGAAATAAATTTGAAATAACCATGGAAACATTAAAAAATTTGTATTACTTCTCTATGATTATTGAACTATCCCATCAAAAATCATTTTTGAAAAATTATAAACCAATTGCTAGAGTAGACAGATTAAGCAATTAGCAATAGAACCAAATTGATCCTCATCCACCAGCTAGGGCTTAAGCATGTAAAATATGATTATAATAAATTTCCATTGGGATGATTAAAATACTTTTTTCCCAAAAGAGTATAATTTGCCCTCATTAAACATACCCCAATGTGGCTAATCCAGCAATATAATATTCAGCATTAGAAAAATGTATTTATACTTGTTGCATCTGCCTAATCGAGTTTACTTCTGACAGTATGCTCAGGAAATATTATACCTGTAGAGTCTATAATATGCATTAATAAGTTGAGTCCCATTAGCAATTGTTCTGACTATTCAGTTTGCCAGAACTTGTTTGAACTAAGGAGTCTAGATAAGTAGGATTAAGAGTTAAGGCATACCTAAGAGAAGTACCTTTAAGGAAATCTACATACCACAGTGAAACCAACAACTTTCATATTGGTTTACTTCAAGGAAAACGATCATGTTAACTTTGTCAGAGACCATTAGATTGCCATATGGACTTGTAGATGAACAAAAATCGAAATATTTAAATTCAAGATCCTGGTTTATTATTCGAAAAAATTACATAAGTGCAGGTAAAGAGTAGCGAATTGAATTTTTTATCGATTAATAACAAGTTCATATTGGACCGAGTGTAAATGAAGTTCTTTAAGTAAAAGAAAGAAATTATATTAAAGAAAGTGCAGTAATTATCCAAATAGAAAACCTATGTTAGAAGTATGCGCCGTAAAAATCTCTAACTTAGAACATAAATCCAAACTAGCCATCGTTTATTTGATTTTGGTAATCGTCGGTGATGAATAATTAGGGTTTGTAAATTGAAAGCGATTAAGAGAGCTAAGAAGGATCAATTGTGTAATTGAGATGGGTATATATAGTAGTAGCATCCCCAATGGCAAAGAAACCGCCAAAAATTACACTCTAAACCCCTATCGGTATTTTCTCCAACGGCTTTATAGCGGTACTATCTTTGCCCATCGGTACTAACTTTGCACTATCGGTACTAACTTTTGTCAACCAAAGAATGAACAAATCTGGCAACAAGAGTTCTTTAGTACCATCTATATCTCTTTCCAATGACTCTCTAAAACCCAAACAACTCTATGAAATTCATCACTATGGTCAAAATCCCTCTGCTTAAAATATTTCATACAAACTGTACAACAAATCATCTTGCCTCCCCTCAATTGTAGCTACAAATTCAATAATCCAATGCTAACCACAAAAAAGTTAAATCATGTGACATCAAATCCTTTGGTGAGAAGGTCTGCAACATTAGAATCTGTGTGAATCTTGATAACCTCTATCAGTCTCTTCTCATAATAATCTCTTATAAAATGGAATCGAATCTCAATATGCTTGGTCCTTAAATGAGCAACAGGATTCTTGCTAACACTTATAGTGCTCTTATTATCAATATGGATTTTGATGTTCATGAAATTAAAACCATAACCCATCATTTGATTCTGTATCCATAATACTTGCCCACAATAGTTAGCAGCTGCAACATATTCTTCCTCAGTAGTAGAATTTGCCACAATAGTCTGCTTCTTGCATTGCCAAGATATCAATCTTCTACAAAGAAATTGACAGCCACTTGTAGTTGATTTTCTGTCAAGGCTGGCTCCTCTATAGTCACTATCTGAGAAAGCTTCAAGTTCA
>BQNB010058845.1:0-37590 GCA_026074375.1 Tanacetum coccineum
TTTTATAAATTGATTTTCCAAAGCAATTTTCTTAATCGGTATTTTTAGTCTTATAAATTTAAAGCTTTCGAAACACATCACTTATTATGCGAAGTATGTTTCAGAACTTCGTATTCCTATGAAATAAGTTTCTTATCTTACGGTTTTAGTGTCTGATTCATAGTTTCTACGTCTTCTTTTTGACTTTAAAGACAAGTAATTCTAAAATAACAAACCACAACTACAATCACTTTACCTACTTAAGATCCTTCAATATAATCTTTACTTCATAACAAATCAATCATTCATCATGACTACTCCAATCATAACAACAACAAGCAACGGTCAAATGCACAATAACATCATGGCAGCTGGTTCCAAAGACCGTCCACCAATGCTTGCAACAGGGATATATGCTCAGTGGCAGTCACATTTCATGAGATATGTTGGTACAAAGTCTAACAAAAAAGAGCTAAAGAAGTGTATCTTTGATGGTCCTTATGTAATGACAAGAGTCCTCATTCTAGAAAAACCAGCAACAGAAACAGATCCACCAGTACCTGAATGCATTATTCCTAAAACATATGAAAACACTTTACCTAAAAACCATGCTTACATTAATGCTGAAGCTAAAGCAATTCATTTGATTTTGACTAGAATTAGAGATGACATTGATTCCACTATTGATGCATGTACTACTGCTAAGGAGATGTGGATAGCCATTGAAAGGCTGTAGCAGGGTGAGTTACTTAACATGTAGGATGTCAAGACTAATCTCTTATGGGAATTTGGCAAATTTACTTCAAGGTAAGGGGAGTTAATTGAGTCTTTCTACTCAAGGTTTTATAAAATGATGAATGAAATGGTGAGAAACAAGTTAGAAGTTGGTACTATGCAAGTTAATATTCAGTTTCTTCAACAACTTCAACCAGAATGATCAAGATTTGTGACTGTTATCAAGCAAATTGTTGACTTAGACAAAGAATCTATCACAGGCTCTTTGACATTCTCATACAGTATCATAATGAAATACGTGCTAAAAAGTTAGCCAGGAATGCAAACCCATTAGCACTTGTTGCTGATGCACAACACTATCCAAATGAATATAATCAAACGCCCAAATCTCATCAGACTCATGCACCATCATCAAGACAGACATCATCATCCAGATCTCATGCTCCCACCCGCACCAAAGGCAAAGAGATAGCTAAACCTGTTACACCTCCATCTGAGTCTGCATTAGACGAAGACAGTGATCCAAAACAAGCTTAGAGAGATAAGGATATGCTATAAAAACTTAGCAATCATTGAAAGGTACTTTAAAAACATCTACAAACCTACCAAAAACAACCTTAGAACTTCATCAAACACCAGAAACAAGACAGTGGATAATTCTCTAAGATCTAGGAATGACAGATAATCTGGGCAGTTTGGAAATCAAAGGACAGTGACTGTTGCTGAGGATAGGGAAACTATAGGTAATTAGGTGGTTCAGTAGATTAGGATTTAGTGTTTTAACTGCAAGGAGTATGGTCATTTTGCTAAGGAATGTAGGAAACCAAAATGGCTAAAAGACTATGTTTATCATAAGGAAAAGATGTTGTGTAAGCAGGCTAAGAAAGGTGTTCCATTACGTGTAGACCAAGGTGATTGGCTAGATGACACTAATGAAGAGACAGATAAACAAGAATTAGAAGCACATTACATGTACATAGAAAAGATTCATGAGGTCTTAATTATAGAATCAGGACCTACCTTTGATGTTGAGCCATTGGAAAAGGTACAATCTGACGATGACTATAATGTGTTTGCCAATGAAAGACAACATTTTGAGAAACCTGAATCCATTAATGACATATATGTGGTAGAAAAGGTTAATAGCAATGTCATCCCTGATTCATCGGATGTGTGTGATAATGACAGTAAGGATGACAAAAATGCGGAAGAATATGAAGATGAGTGTGTTGTGATTGCTAATTTAATTGATAATTTTAAACTTGATACTTATAAAAATAAAAATTTCAAAAGCAATTAAAGAAAGCAAACGCATCACTCGCTCATGAATTGAAAGAGTGCAAATCTGCTCTTACTGAATCAAATGAAGTTCGGGATAGATGCAGAAGTGCCCTTCATTTGAAAGAGGTTGAGCTTGCGAAGTACAAAACGTATAAAAATTGTCAACTTGAAAAAGATGAGATCGAACGTAAATACAAAGAAAATCTTGATTTATTAGCTCATCATAAACATCATTCAAATGAAGCTTTAAAAACACAAGCTTATGAAACATTTCAATTTAAAGAGAAAATTGTTGAGTTAACACATCAAGGGTCTTTAAAACACATTCGATATGATCTTCTTCGAATGGAAAAAGAACAATTACAAAAGGATTTCAAAATAAGTCAATATAAAGATATTGATAAGATAATTGCTTTGGAAAACCAAGTAAAGTTTTTAAACGACGTTGTTTATAAAACTAAGCATTTTGTCCAAACCATTCATATGCTAGCTCCTAATCCGAGTTCGTATTATATAATAGAGCAAGTTTTCTAAATCCTTTGTACCTTAAGAAAGCTCAATCTGAGAAACCATGTTTGTATCAGGTGCCATACGATCAAGATGATCTTGCGAATATATTTACACCTAACAGTGCTGACACTCTCATTCTTGAGCAACAAAGTACATCCAAATTGGATAAAGACTTAGTGAAACCATATGATTACACATATCAAAAAAGCCTTTACGAGCTTTTTACACCTTAAATACAGAAATCTATTGATCAATTGTATTTTGTTATGAAAAGCATAAAGAAATGTGGAGAAATTATTTTGTTAAATACGAGCCTAATATTGTAAAAAAACATTGGATTTTTGCCTACTCAAGATTCTATAAGTAAGAGTAGACACGATATTGTTCAACACAAAATTACTAATTTACAAACAATAATTGACATGGATTGGTAAAATCGATTAGATAATCGGTTGAATAAACCAATTACTCATGAGATAACTGTGCTTGTAAAAGATCTTTTAATGCCTCTTGCGAAAAAGACAAAATCAAATACTAATGAATTTGAAAAAGCGCTTAAAGAAGACATGTTTGACGATTTACAATACGTCCAATCACTTGAAAAGAGCTTGACGAACTGCAATATGATAAGACTTAATTTTCAAATGAATATGATCTACTCCTCCAAGAATGTCTCTCAAAAGATATTTTGTGTGATGCATTAAGTTCTATGACTGATATCGATAAATATTCTGAAATGGCATGCAAATATCTAGAAAAAACCAAGGAATATGAATGTCTTGAGATTGAGCTTTCCAAACAAACTGAAAATGTCAGTAAAGAAGTTTATATTGAGCTTTTAAGAAGTTTTGCTAAACTTGAGAAACACTCAATTTCTCTTAAACTTGCTTTACAACAGTGTCAAGAACAGCTTAAAAATGACAAACTTTGGAAACAACAAGAATCTTCTTCATTTCGAGATCCAAATGAACAATATTTTGTAATACAAGATTTGAATGCTCAATTACAAGACAAGAACATTGCCATAAGTGAGTTAAAGAAACTCATTGAGAAATTGAAAGGAAAATCTGTGGATACTAAGTTTGATAAACCATCTATTATTAGACAAACAAATGCTTTCAGATTTCAAAACCCATTAGTTTTAGGTAAACCGACTCCTTTTTTAGACTCTCTTGAGAGAACAGATTTTTCAAAAACAAAGTTGGTTCACAGAACTAATGTGTCAGAGGGTACATCAAAACCAGTCACTTCACAGATTTTGCCTCAAACAGCAAGAGAAGCTGTAAGAAACACAAATGTGATAAAACCATGAATGTATTGCATTGACACTAGGATAACATAAACTAGAGCACCTCAGTTGCCTCGGACTTCTAGGAATACTAATCCTCGCGCGTCTACTTTTCCAGGTGTAATTCACAACACTAGTGTTAGCAGGCCACAACTTAGGAGCACTCAAATAAAACAAAAGGTCGTGCAAAACCATAGTCAAGTAAAGCTTAAGCAGATGGAAGTAGAAGACCACCATAGGAAGTTTAGTTTTTCTAATAAAACAAAGTCTATAACTGCGTGTAATGACAGTTTAAAGTCAAGAACTTTAAATGTTAATAATGTTTGTGCTACTTGTGGAAAATGTGTGTTTAATTCGAATCATGATGCTTGTGTTTCTAAATTTTTGAATGAAGTGAATGCTAGATCTAAGAAGCCTCAAGTAGTGCCCATTAGACCTAGAAAACCCATATGAAAAGCAAATCAATCTGTTGCAACACCCCCTAAGAAAACAGCTGCTTCAGACTCTACTATCCAGAAATCCAAGAGTTACTATAGGATGCTTTATGAGAAAACGAGTAAGGCATGGACATGGTGGATAGAAAAACAATGCCTATCAGGATATGAATGGGTTCCTAAGACAAAAATGAAATGGGTGTCTAAAGTTAGAAAAGAAAATGCGAACACAAGTATTAGTCCCACAATAGATAATGCATCTAGGATAACTAATGTCTTGAAACTCACAAATACTTTAGGATCCAATTTTTCAAATGTTCCATTGTCCTCTAATTCTTTTGCAGATTGTGCAAATCATCCTATTCATTGTTGACTCTGGATGCACAAAGCACATGACTGGTAATCTCAAGCTTCAGTGCAATTTTGTTGATAAATTTTTGGGTACGGTACGGTTAGGGAATGATCAATTTGCATCGATTCTTGGTTACGGGGACTTGGTTCAAGGAAATATCATGATCGAGAGGGTTTATTACGTCAAAGTCCTTAATCACAATCTATTCTTGGTTGGTCAATTATGTGATACGAATTTGGAAGTTGCTTTTAGAAAATATACATGCTACATTAGAGATCTTCAGGGAAACGACATACTTACGGGTACTCGTGGATTCGATCTCTACCTGATAGCTCTTCAAGAATCATCTTTACCAACTCCAATCTGTTTCCTAGCAAAGGCTTCACCAACTCAAGCATGGTTATGGTATCGTAGACTTTTTCATCCTAACTTTGATACCATTAATCTGCTTTCAAATAATGACATTGTGAAAGGCTTACTAATGTTGAGATTTGTAAAGGATCAACTGTGTTCATCTTGTGAAATGGGTAAAGCGAAAAGAAGTTCTTTCAAGTCATTAACCGTTACAAGATCGAAGAAACGACTAGATTTGCTTCACATGGACTTATGCGGTCCCATGCGGATTGAAACCATCAATGAAAAAAATACATTCTGTTGATTGTCGATGACTATTCAAGATACACATGGACTCTATTTCTGAGACCCAAGGATGAAACTCCAAAAGTACTTAAAGACTTTTTAAAGATGTTTCAACGTAAATGTCAAGCTCAAGGAATAACGGTTCGAACTGACAGAGGCGCAAAGTTTTTAAACAAGACACTCCATGCATACTTTAAAGAATAAGGAATTGAACACCAAACATCCACTCCTTGAACACCTGAACAGAACGGTGTTGTCAAAAGACAGAACCGTACTCTAGTTGAGGCTGCTCGAATGATGCTTTCGGCTTCTAAGCTTCCTTTATTATTTTGGGCTGAAGCAATTGCAACCGCATGTTACATCCAGAATGGATCTCTTATCATCCCTAGACATGAAAAGACACCTTACCACATCATTAATGAAAGGAAATCTTCTCTCAAACACCTTCACATTTTTGGCTGCACTTGTTACTTAGTCAGAGATGGTGAAAATATTGACAAGATGAAGAAGAAAGGGGATCCGTGCATTTTTGTAGGATATTTGTAAAACCCAAAAATTTGAATTTCACTTTATTAATTTGAAATTTAACCTAAAGTTTAATTTGAAATTAAAACCTTAGGTTATAATTAATTATGTATTATTAATTTCTATATAAGTTCTTAGTGGTTTTGTAAAGAGATAAGATATTTAGATTATTCTTAATGTTTGCATCACTCCGTCCTTTTATATTGTTTATATATTTCTAGACAAACGCCCCCCCCCCCCTAGCAACTAATTAGATTATGTTATTTTATTTTATATACTTTCCATTTTGTATCTACCCCCACAAATTATGTAACAGAACACACGTTAGGTAGACAGACGGTTTTTCGGCACCACAGTGTTTGTAGACAATTGTGTTTGATGCTAGAGACTGATTGACATCCCACCACAATTTACCAAACAAACCAACCAACTTAATTCCCCACATTTGCTTATAACAATTTGTAGTGCCGTCCTCTAACCCTCTTAGCTTTAACCTTTCTATCATTATATATGGACCTAGATTGTCTGGGAGTAGTTGAGTGAGTTGAGATGTGAGAGCAGTTCTTGTTTTTCTATGACACTCTCTGCACAGCAAGCCCATAGAGATCTCTGTCGCTCTCACCACTCCTCTTCTTCTCTGATCCCTAGCTAGAGTCGTCACGATCATCTAACATCTTTGAGAGACCTCGTCTTATTCCTACTAGTAGCTATACCACAAACAATCATATGATATAGTATAGTAGTGATGTGTGACACTTCCCTTGAGACGATTCACTAATGAGAGGTTGTCGGCTGTGTCGCGCTCCTCGCGCTCTATGGATATAGTTCTGTGGTGTTTGCGCTGCTCCTATATACATGTTATTATCCAATACAGCGATATACGCTCACTCTCGTACTCACTCTCTCCATCATCTCTCTCACATAAGGTGTGTGTCTCCAGAGATAGAGAGATGGTGATCTTGTTTTAATTAGGATTCCCCTCACAATCTGTGATGTTTGTGTGGTTTTCTGTTCCACCCCTGTTCCCCCATCTCCCCCCCATACTACCGCTATTCCAGACTGTACTGTGGTGTGTGTGTGTGTGTGTGTTAGAGAGATATAGCTATATCTAGTCATATAGCAGCGAGTACCAGATTACTCTCGCCCTCGCCCCCGCTCGCCGCTGCTCTATGTGGTATGAGATAGTGTGGTGTTCGCGTGGTGGTTTTATGTGGAGGAGTTGTTGTGTTCTGTAGAGAGTTATTGAGAGGTTACACCTAGAGACAACCCCCCACCCCACACCCACTTCATCGTAACCCCCAACAACAATACTCAGTTAAGGATGAGTGCTACCCTCAAGGAGTTAGTATCTCATTAATGTGTAACTAATAAGAAAATTACAAGCTTAGAAACTTAGGGTTGTTTTTGATTGGTGAAAGTTTATGTTTAAAATTTCTGGGCAGAATTTTGGGTCATGTTCAACGGGGTGTATCTTGGTGATAAAAATGAGTTTTAATATGATTCTTGAGCCTAAAGTTAAATTCAAAGAGTCTAGTTTTTGGAAAATCTGACCTCATGTCAATTGGAGGTCGGGAAGGTCGATTTTTTAGATTTTATAAGATTAAGTGTCGAATCTGGAATTTCTATCTGAAAAATTAAGTAGTAGTATTTAATTTTTAATTCTCAAACCGTAAAGAGTTAGACTCTAATTTTCTTGCTGGTAAATCTACATGATATTAGCTACGTCCATGATTTTTTGAGATTTTTTTGAGTTGTCTAAGTAGGGTAATTACTGCGCGGGTACTTTTCGAAGGTTCACTCGCATGGTCAACTTTTCTAGGGCGTCAGTGTTGGTAACAAGGGTAGTAAGGTATTTAAACATGGAAAATAAAATCCACCAATCAAAATTTATAGACATATACTTGACACACTGTGCTGGGAAACTTCTGTTAAAAAATTTTTGGTATATTTTTAGGAGCTCGTTTAAATGGTCTTTAACATCAGGAAACTTGCTTAAAAATATTGGCAGATTCTGGAAAATTGGAAAACCCTAATTTAGTTACCTTAAGTGTTTTAAATGGTAAGATTAAGTAATAAACTTATGAAATAAGATAGATAATAATATGTAATCATGGATTTATGTAGATTCGGTGAAGAGGTTTTGATCTTTTGTCTTTGTGTTCGTTCTCTCCGTTGCTTGTTTGTTAAGGTACATATATTCCATCCTTTTAGTAAGGACATCTCATGACTTGATTCTCATTTGTTCGATTCTTGGTTACGGGGACTTGGTTCAAGGAAATATCATGATCGAGAGGGTTTGTTACGTCAAAGTCCTTAATCACAATCTATTCTCGGTTGGTCAATTCTGTGATGCAGATTTAGAGGTTGCATTTTGGAAATCTACTTGCTTTGTGAGAGATCTTCAGGAAAATGACCTACTTACGGGTAATCATAGATATGATCTCTACACAATCTTTCTTCTAAAGACATCTTCACCAACTCCAATCTATTTCATGGCAAAGGCATCACCAACTCAAGCATGGTTATGGCATCGAATACTTTCTCATCTTAACTTCGACACCATCAACTTGATTTCCAAGAAGGATATTGTAAATGGCTTACCAAAGTTGAAATATGTCAAGGATTAACTGTGTTCATCTTTTGAATTGGGTAAATAAAAAAGAAGTACATTCAAGACAAAGACTGTTCCAAGTTTAAAAGGATGGTTAAATTTGCTTCATATGGACTTATGTGGTCCAATGCGGATTGAAAGCATCAATGGAAAGAAATACATTCTGGTGATTGTTGATGACTACTCACGCTACACGTGGACTCATTTTATGAGATCCAAGTATGAGACACCAAAAATACTTAAAGACTTTCTAAAGATGATTCAATGGAATCTTCAAGCCCAGGTGATTACTGTTTGAACTGACAGAGGCACAAAGTTCTTAAACAAGACACTCCAGGCATATTTTAAAAAAAGAAGGAATTGAACACCAAACATCTACTCCTCGAACACTTGAATAGAATGGCATTGTCGAAAGACAGAACCGTACTCTAGTTAAGGATGCTTGAACAATGCTTTCGGCTTCTAAACTTCCTTTATTCTTTTGGGCTGAAGTTATAGCAACCGCATGTTACACCCAAAACAGATCTCTCATCATCCCCAGACACGAAAAGACACCATATCACATCATTAATGACAAAAAACCTTCTCTCAAACACATTTACATCTTTGGTTGCACTTGTTACTTAACCAGAGATGGTGAAAACCTCGACAAGATGAAAAAGAAGGGGGACCCGTGCATTTTTATAGGATATTCTACACATTCGAAGGGATATAGAGTTTACTACAAGAGGACAAGATTGATAGTTGAATCCATTCATATCAACTTTGATGAAATCAAGGAATTGTCAAAGGCGTCAGATTTTTACAACTTTGGCCCCGCTCGCCATCTACAAATGACTTTTGATCATAACCGTTCAGAACTCGGAACTCACAACCACAGCAATGAACCTTCAAGTTCAAAGCCGGTTCTAAATGTTTCTCCTTCAGCAGACAAAACAGATTCGTCACAACAAGAGTTGGAATTTCTATTCAGTCCTTTGTTCGAAGAATACTTCATTGCAGGAAATCAAAGTGTGTCAACGTCTTCCTCTCTCTCTCTCTGATAATTCTACAAAACCAAACACACAACCTACAACGAATGTTCAACCTACAACAGAACCGATCACTCCAACTACAACTGTCACTGCTGAGGAAAACACCACTGATGAAGCAGAAGATGCACAGTTTGAACAATATGAATTTATCAACCCATCTGTACACTGGTACAAGAAGTTGCTGAGTCTTCCTCACGCAATATTGATACTTCAAACATACATACATTCTACCAACGTCAACATTCAGAATACCATTGGACCAAAGATCATCCTTTAGAACAAGTGCGTGGAAATCCATCAAAGACAGTGCAAACAAGACGAAAACTTGCTACAGATCCTAAAATGTACATGTTCACGCTTACCGTGAGTACTGCTGAACCAAAGAAAATTAAGGAAGCAATGGCTGATCATGCATGGATCGAAGAAATGCAGGAAGAGCTTCATCAATTTGACAGACTCGAAGTCTGGGAACTTGTTGAAAAACCATTTAGAAAGACAGTGATTAATCTTAAGTAGTTGTGGAAAAACAAGAAAGATGAAGACAATACTGTTGTTCGTAATAAAGCACGACTTGTAGCTAAGGGATATGCACAGGAAGAGGGTATTGATTTTGAGGAATCTTTTGCACCAGTCGCTCGCTTGGAAGCAGTTATGATAAAAAAAAAATAAAAAAAAATAAAATAAACGTAATAAAAAAATAATATAAAAAAAAAAAATTTATAAAAATAATAAAAAAAAATAAAAAAAATAAAAAACTAAAAATAAAATAATTAAAATAATAAAAGTATAAAATTTGTATAAAAAAAAAAAATATAATTAAAAATAAAAAAATGGAAAAAATAAATAAAAAAAAAATAAAAAAAATAAAAAAAATGAATAAAAAATTAAAAAAAAAAAATTAATAATTATATAAAATAAAAATAAAAAATAAAAAATAAGTTAAAATAAATAATTCATATATAAAAGATAATAAATAAAAAAAAAAAAAAAAATAAAAAAAAAAAAAAGTTAAAAAATAAAATAAATTAAAATATAAAATAATTAGTAAAAAAAAATAAAAAATAATATGTGATTTAAATAATTAAAAAATAAAAAAAAAAAAAAAAAAAAAAAAAAAAAAAAATTTAAAAAAATAAAGTAAAAAAAAATAATAAAAAAATATAAAAAAATTAAGTAAAAAAATAAAAATAAAAATAATAAATAAATAAATTGATCCGTCAAACATGCATACATTCTACCAACATCATCAATCTGAACACCGATGGACTAAAGATCACCCGTTAGAACAAGTTCGTGGAAATCCATCCAAGCCAGTACAAACAAGACGACAACTTGCAACAGATCTTGAAATGTATATGTTCGCGCTCACCGTGAGTATACGCCAAACCGAAAAAGCATTAAGGAGGCAAAGGGCTGATTCACATGGACGATGGCGATGCAGGAAGAACTTCATCAGTTCTACAGACTACAAGTCTGGGAACTCGTTGACAAACCTTTAGAAAGACTGTCATCAAGCTAAAGTGGTTATGAAAGAACAAAAAGAATGAAGATCAAACTGTTATTCATAACAAGGCACGACTTGTAGCTAAGGGAGATGCACAGGAAAAGTGGTCATAGGATTTTAAAGAACTTTTGCTCCTGTCGCTCGCTTGGAAGTTGTTCAGATCTTTGTTGCCTACGTTGCACATAAATCCTTTCCAGTCTATCATATGGACGTTAAAATGGCATTTCTTAATGGTCCACTGAAGGAGGATATTTATGTTGCTCAACCAAATGGGTTCGTTGATCCTGATCATCTAGAGAAAGTTTACCGTCTTAGGAAAGCTCTATATAGATTAAAGCGAGCTCCAAGAGCCTAGTATGATGAACTCTCAAATTTCCTGATGTCCAAAGGTTTTACTAAAGGTACTATTGACCCTACTCTATTCACGATAAGATATGGGTAGGACATTCTAATTGTGTAAATTTACATCGATGACATTATTTTCGGGTCTACAAACCCAAAATTTTCTAAAAGATTTAAAAAATTAATGCATAGCAGATTTGACCCCATGAGGTATCTTCATCAATAAGGTAAGTACGCTTTAGAAATACTAAAAAAACATGGTATGGATAAATGTAACAGCATTGGTACACCAATGGCTACTAAACCTAAACTGGATGCGGATTTGAGTGGAACACCCGTTGATCAAACATGATATCATAGTGTGATCGGGTCACTCATGTATCTAACTTCCAGTAGACCAGACATAGTGCAAGCAATATGTTACTATGCACGTTATCAAGCAAGACCAATGGAAAAGCACCTCAAGGAGGTTAAAATGATCTTTCGGTACTTAAAGGGAACCATCAACATGTGACTCTGGTATCCGAAGGATTAAAGTTTTGAACCAACCATTTTTCAGATGCCAACCACGCAGGTTGTCTTGATACTTGCAAAAGCGCTTCTAGGGGAATTCAGTTCTTAGGTGACAAGCTAGTCAGTTGGATGTCCAAGAAGCAGGACTGTACCTCAATGTCAACGGCAGAAGCAGAGTGTGCCGCGAGTTGTGCCCAAGTTCTTTGGATGCGAACACAACTTAAGGATTATGGCTTTGACTACAACAACATTTTGTTGTACTGCGACTCTCAGTCAACCATCGCCATCTCATGCAATCCAGTGCAGCTCCCGCACCAAACACATTGTTGTTCGCTATCACTTTATCAAGGAACAAGTTGAACGTGATACAATTGAACTTTACTTTGTAAGAACTGAATACCAATTAGCTGACATGTTTACGAAAGCTCTTTCATAAGAAAGATTTGAATATCTTGTTAGACGAATTGGTATGAGATGTTTGACTTTAGCAGAACTGGAGGTTCTGGCAAATGAGACTGCTTGACGGATTTCATCAAACATCGACTTGTAAATATTTTTGAGAAAAACAAAATACATAAATATAAAACCTATAAAACCAAATACAAAAATAGAAAACTTCAAAAAGCAAAATACAAAATTAGAAAATTCAAAAATACCAAAAAAAATATTTTCGACATGTCTCTTGGAATTGATAACATTTACGTCCCTAGAAATGATGATTAATATTGTCACGGGTGTGTAAATTAAGTTCGAGCAAGAGTTCAAACGTTTTAAAACATGTCATTTATATTTTTCTTTATGACTTACAGTTACATCAGACTGTAACTCGTGCTTAATGACAATGGCTTATGTACACATCAGTACCTAACCCAGACTTCAAATAAAGGAAAGTTTATCTATAAAGATAACTTATCATAACAACGAGAAAAGCAATTTTCTCGGTATTGAACTGTCTATACAAGACATTCAAAGTTTTATGATCAAGAAAGGAAAGTGTACATTTCAGTGCGCTTATCCTTAGAGTTAGAAGAGAAGTCTTCTAACATGTGGTTTTTCAAAAGTTGAACACAATTTTTCAAGAATTTTTCAATGACAATTCAAAATCTTTCAAAATTGTATGTTTAACACTCCATCCCTCACAAAGCTTTCAAAGACAACCATTTCCTAACAAATGGTATCATTTTTTTATAAATGAGTCAATTTTTGAGGGGGGGTTTTTTGAAACCAAAGTTTTAATGTTTTTGAATACATCATCTCACGACAATTCTTATATATTTAAAATATTATCAAAAATCTCTTAATAACAAATCGGTAATAATGACATAACTTACTTTCGAATGTTTGTTATAAGATGATTCAGTGTCTGAGCATAATTTTTTAAGAATTATTCCATGACATTTCATAATCTTTCAAAATTGTATGCTCAACACTTGTAAAGTTTTGATGTTCGTGAACACATTCTTTCATGACTACTTTTATGTGTTCATAAACATAATCCAAGTACAATTTTTTCAAGTATTCTTCAATGACATTTCATAAACTTTCAAAAATTATGTACTCGACACTATCTCTGTCCCTCAACATTACATTGGTGGTATCTCAACAACAATTACAATTGGTGTCACATGTATTGTTGAGGGAGAGCAAAAACAAAAAGTTCCACATAATTCATGTTTAAACATTTCTCATCCTTTGAATTTTTCAAGACAAATTTTAAGCACTTGAAAACTAAGTGTCTTAGTATTTAAAATAAGGGGAGAGATGTGTTTAAAATGTGATCTAGAAAATAATAAGTGATCTAAAAGACTCAAAGTGCTTTTCTCTTCCACCCACATGTGCGTAACACTTTTGTTTATCGATGCACATATATAGGGGAGTTGTTCAAAAGATGAAACTTTCAAAGTGTCAAAAGTTTTGATATTTTATCAAACACTTTGATGAATTTTCAAAATGGTTTTATGGTTACGATCAAATACCCCAACCTATTAATTCATGACGATTCTGAAGTCATAAGATGGGTTAGGTTAGGTATTAGTTCTATGATCCAACCAGAACAGGAGGGATCTACCCAAGGACACTCCATAGTTAGAAATTGCAGTCCTTGGTATGATTTGGAGATGAATGATTTCACACCCCATCAAGGCAGAACCACGAGGTGTAACATATTAATAAACACCACACAAGATGATAGATAAAAACACCATACATGATTAAATAAAGTAAAATTATCCGAATTACAACGTCTTCAAGACAAGTTTAAAAGTACATGTGACATCATAAAATGTTTCCATCCGAACATGGATATTTCAAAAGACATGATCCTTGCAATTTGGTAGACATCTTGATAACGACTGAAATGCAAAGCAATAAGTTTCCACATTAGGAACGTCACCTGAAAAGCATGATAAAAATGGTCAACTATCGAAAATAGTTGGTGAGCTCACAGGAATATGTACCTAAAATAGTTTAATAAAAGAGTAGATATCCAATAATAGTAATCCAAACCGTTCTCAGTTGCCAAAAGTAGAGAGTCCAATTATGACTCATGCTTCCGAAGAAAGTTCCCGTTACTCCAAGTAATGTATCACAAATCAATGTATATGTATGCTATAGTGTTTATGCGAGGTACTACTTAAACGCATTCAGCCTCCCAGTTCCAAATTACAACACAATGTGGGTAGGCGTTACCTCCGATCCAAATCACAATGCAATGTGTCCTAGTACTATGCACTCTGTTTATGGTGGGAGTGAGGAGGGGCTAATCTCCTAATAGCGCTATCCATAAGCACTAACGTCTCATCCCGTTAAGGGGGATATAGTGAGCTAAAAGTAGTGGCGGGTTCCAAGCATACAACAACATACATATCAAGTTCAAGTTCAACACGTTTCTCAAGTTCAACAAGTTCAACTCAAGTTCCATACGTTCAAAACAAGTTCAAGTTCATATATGCTCAAAAGTTCAAATACTTAAAAGTATGAGCGTAGAATTTAAATAAAACACATCATGCTTTCCAACCCAAAACATTTGAAATCATGTAAAAGAGAGGCTGCGAGAACTCACCGAAAATAGAAGTATCGACCGAGAAAGTCAACAAAGGAAGAAGAATGACAACAACGATCTCAACCGCGACCTATAATAATAGTGGTCCACATATAAGAAAATATAATTATAAGAAAATGCATATTTTGCATAGTATAAAATATATATATTCTGTCATACGTGAAATCTTATATTGTAGAATCCATGCGTGCGCCAAACTTACTTACTTTTTCCCACTAAGTGTTACGCCTTAAGATTTAACTCCATTTTTAACCCATTCCGACTAATATGAAATTTTAATGAAAATTACCCATTTTGACCCGTTATCAAAATTATGACATCTAGACGTGAATAAAAGTGATAGACTAACTTATTAGTTGTAATTTCAGCTTTGGTTAATATATTTTACGCCTAATCATTCTTCATAACGCTAATTGACCATTAAAAGAATTTCGCCAAGTTTGACTTTTTATTATAAATTTTTCTTAAGTCTGACCGTCCAAAACGACCCGCTAAATTACGTTTTCACGACTCGGACTCTAAAGCATTTTGATGTAAAACGACGTTTCGGACAACTTTTTAGTTTTAGCCGAGACTCGAAACCCAACATAAAATGACCAAAATACCCCTTCAAATTTATGCAGAAACTTTATTTTTCTAACTAAAATGTAGTATCTAATCCTAAGCTTTTCAACCCGTTAATACACGTTTTCAACCTTAGTTATCCTCGCGAAAAGGTAAAACGACATTTTAAACAACTTTTTAGTTTTACCCGAGACCTAAAACTCGACAAAAAATGATGAAAATGCCCTTTTTCGAATCTGCAGCAACTTAAAAATTCAGCAAGTGCTGATTGGATTTTTATAATTTTTCAGAATTTCAAATGGCCGCCAAACGTTCGTTTGTAAGAGTTAGAAGCCGAATTTTATATCGAAACGTTTGTTTTAACGTCCTCTATCATTATTCCTAGGCCAATTTCTGTTTTAAAATCGTTAACTTAGGCGAAACAGTCCCTAAACCTACTGATCTAAACGAGTAGCTTTAAACCCTTCAAAACTTCAATTCCACGCATCGCGAACATCGCCAATGCTCTTAAACTAACCTAACCCCATTACTAATCATCTCAAATCAATAATGATCCTCAAAACGCGACATGCACCTCAATCAAAGTAAAATGTCCTTCCGAACAACTTTCATGTTTCGGCCGAAGGCCGAAACAGATCAGAAAATGACAAAAATGACCTTTTTCGAATCTTCCAGCAACTATTATTTTTTATTAGTGCGTTTTTATTTTTAACATTTGTCACAACTTTCAATCGGCGTCAAAACGTTCGTTTCTAAGAGGTTATCAAACGATCTATATATCGAATGAGTCTGGTCATCCTTACATATTATTATGCCTAAAATCAGTTTTACAATTTTTGACTTTGCCGAAAACGGACCTAAAGTTTCTGGTCTAAATGAGTGTCTTCCAACTCCTTTAAAACGCCAATATTTCGCACCACAAACTTCTCCAACATACTCAAACTACCCCAATAACCTTAGTATTCATTCTTAAACTATCTATTAACCTGGAACAAATGCGTCAGTGCAACAACATCCATGGATTCTGACACAAAATATTAAACACAAATATGCAATTCAAAAATCAATAGTGAAAAGGGAAAGTAGAAGTCTCACAATCACAATGCAATGACTAGTAAATAACCACAATTCAAACCCTTTGGTTTTGATTTTGGCGCACCTATAAGAATCCAAAGAATGATCCCAAATTGATTTTTTTGTTACTCCAATCTTTGATTATACACTTAATTATAAACCATTATTACTGTTGGAATATGAACAATTTATGAAATTATTATATGTCCGGTATTATTCGAGCTAAGGGAGCCACACGTTAATATGTAGAAAAAAGTTTTAATATATTAATGTAATATATTAATTAGTGTTTAACAAACGATCGTTAAAATTTTAACAAGAATAAATCTTAGTTGTTAATAGTTAAAGGACTTAATATCAAATCGGGAATTATGGAAAAAGTTTTCGTTTTTCCCACTTTTCATTATAGCTCTGGTAGAACCACACTCCTATGAGGAGTGGAGGACTTTGCTTGCTAGCCAAGTTGAGTGGAGTATATAAGGAGGTCTTGGGTCCTTGAGAGCTATAAACTTCAATCCCAAAATGCCATAATCTCTCTTCGTTTTCTCCTTGTCGAACGACCCAAAACCTTTTAGGTTTACGGTTTTCTTTTCCCTTCCTGTTCGACTCGGTAGCAAACCACAATGGGTTTTGTTTGTTGTGGTTCGACTCAAGACACGAAGGGTTACTTGGTTTAGTTAATAGTCATTCTACAGTGATGTTTGGTTAAACACTATAGTACTAGCATACAGTGTTGCTAAGAAGTATTGTTGTGTGTAAATTAGAGGGATTATTATTTTGATCCTTGGTGGTTTCGCGTAGTTTATTCTTAGTGTTATACACCAAGCGATTATTTAAGGACGGAGTACGTTTATGCCAAAAATTGTGTAACGTTTTTGCTAAAAGGTAACTTTCAATCCTGTTAATTATAAGTCTCTATAGTATTGATCTTTTCGCTGGGTACTCGTGATATATCTTACTTCTTATGTTAATTAGATCCTAACATCCCTAATAGTTCTCAGAATGCCACGTTGTAGAATTTGTAAGTACAAAGTAAATTAAAATTAGACAATTCGGGTTCATGATTAATTTTTTAAGCCTTGGACCGTTTTTGACATCCAGATTTGAGCTTTGGGCATCAAGTTCAATCTTTATTGGTTATTAAATTAATTAGACGAATTCTTAGGTTGTAAGAAAATTTTGTAATAAAAACTTGATGTGTTTAATTGTAAATTGATCAGTTTTATGTTTAAATTCTTGTTAATTTTGTTCCATGATAAAACTTGCAATTTAACTATGGAGTGCGATGTGATATATAATTTGTTAAGTGTTAAAAGAATTTTTATGCATATATGTGCTAAAAGAATTAAAACATAGACATTAATTTATGTGGTTTCGATCCACGACTTTAAAAGCTAGGGAAGACCTTGGCAATGTCTTAATGGGGCCTAAAAGTTGTTTAAAATTTTATGTGCTATGTGGTGTATATTTGTATAAGGCTTACGCAATCGATTATGTGGTTGGGATGTGGGGGTGTTTTAGGACGAATGAGGCTTATATGAATTACTGCATGTTTAATTATTAGATTCATTAGGAATCATATATTGATATTTGCATGACTTAATTGTTAAGTGTTGTTATTTGAATAATTGTTATATGAATTAGTTTAGTTTTATTCTGTTTTCTTTTTAAGTATGGACTTTTGAGAAAAATAAAAGAGTTTTTCGAAAATAAATATAAACATGACTAATTATTATGAAATCAGATTTATTATGGGATAGTTATAGCTCTCATGTGTTTTCCAAATAATGTTTATTTTGGAAAAATTTGGGGTTAAAATTGGATGCTATGGACTTATGGGAAGTACGGCTCATCCACTAGAACAAACTATAAGAGAAGTTTAAGGAGTATTTTCCTAAAGATTTCAGGTTTTTAATAAGCTTCGTGCTGACCTGATTCTCCGCTTCTTTGTGCGTTCGATTGGAGTTACCGTAAACCATGGCATGTCACTACAGTGTCATTATTAAAGTTTTTTTTTTAAAATTTCCAACTCTTGTAACGTTTATTGAACTTCTTTTAATCTTTTTAATTTGGAAACACGTTGAATCGTCATAATTTTTAAAAAGTACACTATTTATACAATTATATGTATTGAAATATGTGATACAGTAATATATAACTTTATTGAGTAAAGTTTTTATTAAAAATATATGATACGAAGATGCTATGCATGCTTCTATCTTTACATATTGTCACTACAAATTAAATTACCTTTTTAATAAGTTATTGTTATTACATTAGTAAATACATTGTAGTACTTTTACTATGCGTGAGACGTATGTAGATCGTAATCCTAAGGTGATTGTATACTTTTTCGTGAAACTTTAGTGTTACATAATCACAGTTTTTGATTGGACGACTTAATCGGAATTATTGTAATAAAGTAAGTCCCATATGGTTCTAGGAATTGCACCGGTGGTAATTATTGATCGTCAATTACCTTTTTAGTACATCATCACTAGCAGATCAACTGATGTGGTGGTGGTACGTCAAGTAGGATCCTAGTCTTTAGAAAATTAATTGTTTATTTGATTAAACATGGGAAGTTAATTTTCTTCAAGAAGTTTTATCGAAAATACTAATTCTTGAACTTTAACTATGTTTTGTAGATGGCACTACCTGTTCAAAACATAAAGCATTTGGCTTTCAGGTCGATGTTTAAAAGAGAAAAACTTTCTAAAAATAATTTCAATGACTGGTTTCGTCAACTTAAGTTAGTCTTGAGAGTTGAAAAGAAAATGTATGTCATTGAACAGCCATTACCTGTGGCTCATGCTGCAGATTCCCAGGCACAAGTGTTGTCATAATGGAATGCAGTTTAGGATGCATATAATGAGGTTGCTTGTCTAATACTCGGGAGTGGAGAGGTTTGACCTAATCCAAACTTTCCATGCTTGCAAACAAGAGGAGGGTAAACCAGTTGCTGGATATGTCATACAATTGAAAGGATATGTAGATCAAACGTCTTGGCTATATACTACCACAAGATCTTATAGTGGGTCTTATCTCAAATGGCCTTACTAAAGATTTTGCGGGATTTATGAGAAATTACAATATGCATAACATGGGGAAGACAATTAGTGAACTACATGCTATGCTTATTGAGTATGAAAAGGGTTTACCTAAAAAGGCTGAAACACCACAAGTAATGATGATTAAAGGTGGTAAAATCCAGAAGGCCAAAAAGAAATCGCTTAAAGCTAATGGCAAGGGTAAAGCTAATGGCAAAGGAAATCATAAACAAGTTTATATCCCTAAGCCTAAAAACCCTAAACCTTCTCGCCCTAAGAGCACCAACTTAGGTGACTACACTGCACCATGCAAGGAGGTGGGTCATTGGAAAGAAACTGTCTTGTTTATCTTGCTGAGTTGTTGAAGAAAAAGAAGCAAGTTGCTTTGCCTGTTCTTCAGGTACTCTTCACAATAGACATTATTTGCTTTCTCCCACTAATAATTCATGGTGTATGACACTGGCTGTGGTAACTCCATTTGTATTACAAAACAGGGGTTTAGAGAAGCAAGGAAACTGAAACAAGGAGCACTCTATTTGTACGTGGGCAATGGTGTTCGTGCACAAGTAGAAGCTAGTGAGTTATGAACTCGTTTTCTAATGACTTGGGATTTGTTTAGACTATTGCATTGTGCCTTCTATAATGAGTGTTGTTTCCAGTTCACTGTTTGGTAGAAAATGGATTTGTCCAGTGTTTTACAATATTTTGGAATTTCAGTTTTCTAAGAAACATGTGTTTTATCTTTATATGTTTTCCCAGTTACTGGTATTTTGAAAAATTGATATGATGATTTGTACAAAGGTTAATTCTATTTATAAGTTAGCACTCAAATAGTTCAAGCATAATTTGGTCTCTACTTAATCTTATGGCACTGTCGTCTTGCTGTATATAAGTAAGAAACGTATTGAAAAAGCTGCAACAAGAAGGGCATTTAAAATCAAACAGATGATGAGTCATTGTATTGGATATCTTGTTTATCACGGCAAGATGACAAGGAAAATCGTTTCACATCGTCCGAATGGGCGATGATTTCTTGGATAATATATCCTGTGGGTGGGTCCACTTAGGACATGTGTCAAGACAAGGTGCTAGCTACTTCATACATTACGGTGTTATGTCTTATGGTTTGTTTCTTCTTAAACTTAACATGAGGTCTCTTGAAATAATTCAAATGTTTAAATATATGAAAGTGGGAATACTCGGAAGACAATCAAGGCTCTTCGATCAGATTAAGGTGGCGAATACATAAGCCAAGAGTTTAAAGATTATCTTAAAGCTTATAGAATTGTCCAATAGCTTACTCCTCCATACACACCACAACACAATGTCGTGTCTGAAAGGAGAAATTGTACTTTGTTAGATAGGTTTCGATTATGATGTCTTAAACTTGCGTTATCCTTTTGGGATTATGCTCTAGAGTCTGCAACACGCATTCTCAATATAGTTCCAACCAATAAGGTTGATAAGACTCCATATGAATTATGGTATGGAAAAGTTTCTAATCTGTCTTACTTAAAGGTCTGAGGATGTGAGGCGCTTGTGAAGTGGGATACGCCTGACAAACTTCAACAAAGATCTATTAAGTGTGTCTTTATAGGATACCCAAAGGAAATGATGGGTTACTATTTTTACTTCCCACCTAAAAACAAAATAGTTGTTGCAAGGTATGCTGAGTTCTTTGAGAAAAATCTCATAACTTAAGAAGTCAGTGGGAGGGCCATAGATCTTGAAGAAATTAAAGATAAAGATACTACTTCTAAAAATCATCCGCGAAATTCTATGGATGTAAGGTTTTGAACCTCCTCAAGAGGAAGTGATTCCGGTTCGTAGGTCCAAAAGGACACATCGAGCTCCAGATCATTGATGTCTAAATGTAGAAGCGGATGAGCATAGTATAGGGGATCTTAATGAACCCACTAGCTATAAAGCTGCAATGTTAGATTCAGAATCTAATAAGTGGACCGATGCTATGAATGCGGAAATACAATCCATGATGGACAATATGGTATGGGTCCTGGTCGATCTTCCTCCTGGCTGTAAGACTGTTGGGAGTAAGTGGATTTTTAAGAAGAAGACTGACATGGATGGTATTGTACACACCTATAAAGCTTTCTTTTTTCTTTTTTTTTTTTTTTTTTTCCCCACCCCCCCCCCCTCTTGTAGCAAAAGGGTTATCTTAACTTACGGGTTGGGGGAAAATTTTTTTTTTTGAATGAAAACGTTCTCACCCGTTGTGAATTAGAGCTATTGGATTTCATATCTATGCGGCATACTATGATAATGGAGATATGGCAATGGCTGTAAAAACAGCCTTTTAAAATGGTTATCTTGATGAACATTTATATGGTAAACCCTGACAGTTTTGTTCGATTATGAGATATGGCAAATGGATGTTAAAACAGCCTTCTTAAATGGTTATCTTGATGAAGACATTTATATGGTGCAACCTGACGGTTTTGTTGATCCTAATCATCCCAGAAAAGTATGCAAGCTTCAAAGATCCATTTATGGTCTTAAGAAAGCATCAAGAAGCTGTAATAAAAGATTTGATGAGAAAATAAAAAGGTTTGGATTTGCTTAAAATCTTGATGAGCCATGTGTATATCAAAAGGCTAGTGGGAGTAATGTTACATTCCTCATCTTATATGTTGATGACATAATCATCATGGGAAATCACATTCCAAGTTTACAAAGTGTAAAAGATTATCTTGGAAAGTGTTTTGCTATGAAGGATTTGGGGGAAGCAGCATTTATTCTTGGAATCAAAATCTACAGAGATAGGTCAAAGCGATTGGACTTGGTCAAAATGCTTACATGGATAAGATCTTAAAGAGATATAAAATAGATAATTCCAACCGTGGTCATATCCCCATGCAAGAAAGACTTGACTTGAACAAAACACAAGGTGCTTCAACACCTAAAGAGGTGAAGCGTATGCAAAATGTACCTTATGCTTCGGCTGTGGGTTCCATTATGTATGCAGTAAGATGCACTAGACCTGATGTTGCGTTCGTGCAAAATATAACAAGCCGGTTTCAACAAAATCATAGTGAAAGTCACTGGACTGCTGTGAAAAATATTCTTAAGTATTTAAGAAATATTAAAGCTATGTTCTTGGTTTATGGTGGAAATCCAGAAGCTGAACTTCGAGTTGATTGCTATTGCAATGCTGGATTTGAGACCGATATAGATGATATGAAATCTCTGACAGGATACGTTTCATTTTGAACGAAAGTGCAGTAGACTAGAAAAGCTCCTAGTAAAGTAATACTCTAATGTCTGCTACATAAGCTGAATCACATAACTACTTAAGAAGCAGAGATGGAAGTTGTTTTGATTAGGAAGTTTATTTCAGGTCTTGGTATAGTACCAACAATAAACGAGCCTATTAAGATGTTTTGCATCGCCAACGAACCGGGGGTTCAGATGGGCGCCAAACACTACCATATAAGTAACCTTCTTAAAGTTCACACAGATAACAATCTAGCATATCCTTTTACGAAGGCTTTACCTAAAGGAAAGCTTACTCAACATGCTAGGAGCATAGGACTTCATTTAGCTAGTAGTTTCATGTAGATCAGTGTTTAGTATTTGGATAAAGGATGTTTGAACAATTTATTTTATGATAATGATACTTGGTATTTTTGTTATTTTTATCTTACATTGTATCTTATATTTGCATGTTTAAATCCGTGAATAATAATAGTTATTATTCTAAATTAATCTGTTGTCAATTAACAATTTGGGAATATTGTTAAATTAAGACAATTCTGAGTGATTGGTGATATTGTTGATATTAAGGATGTGTCCACCAAACTTAGATGATATTCATAAGATGAATATTGGATTTCCCCAACACAAGGATATTACTTTATGGATCGTCATCATCAAGTAAACCTTGTAAGTGATTTTATTTACAAAATCCTTAGACTTGAGATGCAAGTAGGTCTTGCATATGTGGATAATCTTTCTTGATCTAGTCTAAGTTATCCTGAAAATGGATAACTAGTAAGGGCTATTTCAGAAGTTATTTTGAAACATGATGACTTGGCACTTGTAGTCAATATAGAATTTGTTCCTTCAATAATTGAAGAATGATACCACTGGGCCCCTCGTAGAATTAATCATATGTGTGTATGGCCGTACTCAAAAACTCATGTAGATATGTCTCATTGATTTTTGGTAATCCTGATTAGTTACATATACAAGAAACAGAGTCGTTAAATAATGGAATGACATTGATCCATATCCATTTTTAACACAGTATCAGAAACAAATGGATTGTAATCTCATAAATCAGTTTGTCCGTGTTTTGAGAAACCACACTCGGATGTTTCTGGGAGCATTGGCGTGTTGTTAGACACTTACCAATGTTATTATATAATTTATACATGTCCAAGTGAGAGCTGTTGGAATATGAAAAAATATAAATTATATATGTCCGGGAATTTATTCGAGCCTAAAGAGATGCACACGTTAATATGTAGAACAACGTATTTAATATATTAATGTAATATATTAATAGTGATTAAACAAATGATAGTTAAAAGTTTAACATGAATAAATATTAGTTATTAATAGTTAAAGGACTAATATGTAAAACCGGGAAAAAGGAAAGTTTGGTTTTTTGTTTTCTTTCCTTGGGTCGGTCGAATACCCACTCCTTATGGAGGTGGGATTGCTTTCTTGCTCTATAAGTTGTAAGGAGTATATAAGGAGGTCTTGGGGTCCTTGAGAGCTCATAAATTCAATCCCTTAAATCCCTAAATCTCTCCCTTGTCTCCTTTGTTGTTCGACCAAACCTACAACCCTCAAAGGGTTTCGGTTTTTGTCTTTTCTTGTCGTGCGATCAAACAAACAACCCTTTAGGGTTTTTGTTTTGTGATTTAATCTCAAGAAGGTGTTTCGTGCGTTGATTGATTCAAAGACGAAGTGATCGTTCGGTTTAAACACTACTAGTACTAGCATACACGTTGTTTGCTAAGAACGTATTCTGTATGTTGCCTTAGAGGGATTATTCTTTTGATCCTTGGTGGTTTCGCGTGGTATTATACACACTCGTATATTGAAGCTGGTGTAACATTTATTGCTAAAAACAGTCTAACATTTCTTGCTAAAAGGTACATATCTTTAATCCCTTGTTAATTATAAGTTCTATACGTGTTTGATCTTTCTGCTGCGTACTCGTGATATGTTTAATTGTTAATTAGATCTAAAATCCCAACACAAAGCTAATAAGAAAGCGTCATCCTCCATCGTTCCTTCGGAACCTTCAATCGTTGGATCTCTTCTTGTTGATCGGTTAGTCAATAAATGGAAGAACGTCGTGTCGGGTTTATTTTTCAAAAAGAAGTAAGCCCATGATTCTTGTTTAGTATTGAAGTAGTAGCAAATGGAAATGGAAAAACAGGCTGTAACACCCCCAAATAGGGTCGCAACGGAATAATGAGTCCGGGAGCGTTACTTCATAGATCAATAGCACAAGATATGAGAACGACCTCTAGAAGAGTCGTTTAAAATACGATACATTGGATTTATTGAAATTGTTTAATACAAAGTTAATGCAAATAATGAGATCAAGACCTAAAACATCGAACACTAATTATGTGGTTCGATCCACGACTTAAAAGCTAAGGGGGGGGGGGGTGGGGGAGGGGGGGGGGGGAAAAAAAAAAAAAAAAAAGGAAAAAAAAGACCTTGGCATGTCTTAATGGGGCCTTAAAAGTTAATTTATGTGCTATATGATGTATATTTGTATAAGGCTTACGCAATCGATTATGTCGATGGATGTGGCCAGAGATTTATAGGACAAATGAGCCTTATATGAAATATGTGCATGTTTTTAAATTATTAGATAATTTGGACATAATCTTGAAATTGCAATGGATTAATTGTTAAGTATATAATTCTTGAATAAATGTTAGTGTGAATATTTTATGTTTATATTGATTTTTATTTAAGTAATAGACTTATGAGAAAATAAAAAGCTTTTTTCCAAAAATAAATATAAACATGACTAATTATTATGAAATCAGATTTATTATGGACTATTTATAGTTCATAATGTGTTTTCCAAATTAAAGTTTTATTTTGATCGGTTAAAACTGGACGCTATGGACTCATAGGAAGTACGGCTCATCCACTAGAACAAACTATAAGAGAAGTTTAAGGCGAGTGTCAACATTCCCTAAAGAATTCATGTTTTTTAAATATGCTTTCCGCTGACCTAAATTCTCTGCTTCTTTGTGCATTCGATTGGAGTTACCGTGAACCATGGAATGTCACTACAGTGTACAAGTTTTTAACCATTCTTAAATCTTTATATTTGGAAACACGTTGAATCGTTAATTTTAAAAAGGTAACACTATTTATACATTAGATGTATAGAAAATATGTGATACCGTAATAAATAACTAAATTGAGTAAAGTTTTTTATTAAAATTTATGATACGAAGATGTATGCATGCTTCTTCGTACATATTTGTCACGACAAATATAATACCCTTTTTAAAAATAAGTTATTGTCGTCCAATTCGTAAAAACACTTGTAGATGCCTTTTACTATGCGTGAGACGTATGAAGATCGTAATCCCAAGGTGATTGTACACTTTTTCGTGAGACGTTAGTGTTACACAATCACAGTTTTTGATTGGACGACTTAATCGGTTTATTGGTGAGACCTTAAATCGAGACATAGATGGGATGAACATGCTTACGAAAATTATTGTAATAACGTAAGTCCCATAAAGGTTCTAGGAATTGCACCGGTGGCAATTATTGATCGTCAATTACCTTTTGAGTACACCATCACTAGTAGGTCAACTGGTGGTGGTACGTCAAGTAGGATCTTAGTCTTAAGAAAATTAATTGTTTATTAAACATGGGTAGTTAATTTTCTTCAAGAAGTTTTATCGAAAATACTAATTCTTGAACTTTAACTATGTTTTGTAGATGGCACTACCTGTCTAAAACATAAACAATTTCGGCTTCAGTCCGATGTTTGAAATTTCTGAAAACAATTTCAATGACGGTTTCGTCAACTTAAGTTAGTCTTGAGAGGAAACGGAAATTGTTTGTCATTGAACAACCTATTTCCCCTGCTTCACCTACCGATTCCGAGTACTTGCGCAGTGGAATGCGGTATATAATTCATACTGAGGTGGCTTGTCTTATTCTCGGATTATGATACCTGAACTTTAAAAAAATTCGGGAAAATTCCTCAACGTTTATGAAATCTTCAGGAGCTTAAATCCCATGTTTGAGAAACAGCTGGTTTGAGTGTATTTTGACCTGATCCAAACTTTCCATGCTTGCAAACAAGAGGAGGGAAAACCAGTTGGCCCATATGTCATTAAGATAAAGAATTATGTGGAACTGGAACGTCTTTTATGCTCCCACAAGAACTTAGTGTTGGTTTAATCTTGAATGGCCTCACTGAAACAAGCATAACATAGGAAGACAGTTAGTGAACTACATGCTATGCTCATTGAGTATGCAAAAATGTTTACCTAAAAAGGCTAAAACACCACAAGTAATGATGATTAAAGGTGGTAAAATCTAGAAATCTAATAAAAATCGCTTAAAGCTAAAGGCAAGGGTAAAACTAATGGCAAGGGAAATGATAAACAAGTTTATATCCCTAAGCCTAAAAACCCTAAACCTTCTGCTAAAGAGCACCCAGCTAAGGATAACACCTGCCACCACTAAAAGGAGGTGGGTCATTGTAAGAGGAATTTTCCTTCTTACCTTGCTGAGTTGATTAAGAAGAAGAAGCAAGTTGGCACTGCCAGTTCTTCAGATGTCTTCATAATAGAATTATTTTCTTTTCCTACTAAATCCTGGGTGTATGACACTAGTTGTGGTACTCATATTTGTAACACAAAACATGGTCTTGGAGGAGTAAGAAAAGCTAAAACAAGTAGAAGCTATTGGAAGTTTTGACTTATTTTTACATAATGACCTTGTGATTTGTTTAGACAATTGTCATTATGCACCTTCTGTACTTAGAGGTGTTGTTTTAGTTCACCGTTTGGTAGAAAATGGATTTGTCCAGCGTTTTACAGATTTTGGAATTTTAGTTTCTAAGAATAATGTGTTTTATTTTATTGCTATTCCTAATAATGGTATTTATGAAATTGATATGCATGATCTTGTATAAAATGTTAATTCTATTTATAATGTTAGCACTAAAAGAGCCAAACATAATTTGGACTCTACTTATCTATGACACTGCCGTCTTGCTCATATAAGAGAAACGAATTTGAAAAGCTGCAACGGAAAGGCTTTTAAAATCAACAGATATCAGTCAATAGATCAATGCATATCTTTTATCGGGTAATATGTACATGAAATATGTTCCACATCATCCCGAAAAGGGCGCCTGATCTTCTTGAATAAACATACTAATGTCTATGGTCACTTAAGACATGAGTCAAAACAAAGTTCTACTACTTCCATTACTTTCCACGGATGAATATAGTCACTATGGTTATGTTTATCTTCTTAAACAAAAACATGAGGTCTTTGAAACTATCAAGGGGTTTAATAATGAAGTGGAAAAACAGCCCTCGGGAAGACAATTCAAAGGCTCTTCGATCAATCGAGGTGGTGAATATATAGAGCCCAGAGTTTAAAGATTATCTAAAACTTGAGGAATTATCCCAGCAGCTTACTTCTCCCATACACACACACAACACAATGCGTGTCTGAAAGGAAAAATTCATACCATGTTAGGACATGGTTCGATCAATGATGAATCTTACAACTCTGTTGTTATCCTTTTAGGATTATGCTCTAGAGTCTGCAACACGCATTCTCAATATGGTTCTAACCAAGAAGGTGATAAGACCCCATAGAACTATGGTATGAAAAAGTTCCCTAAATCTGTCGTTATTAAAAGGTCTGGGGATGTGAGGCCGCTGTGACATCAGGATACGCCTGACAAAACTCCAACAAAGATTGTTAAGTGTATCTTTATAGGATACCCAAAGGAAACGATGGGTTACTATTTTACTTCCCACCTGAAAAAAAATAGTTGTTGCGAGGTATGCTGAGTTCTTTGAGAAAAATCTCATAACTCAAGAAGTTAGTGGGAGGGCCATAGATCTTAAAGAAATTCAAGAAGAAGATACATCACCTTCTGAAATCAAAAGCGAAATTCCATGGAGTTGAAGGTTTGAACCACCTCAAGAGGAGAGATCCCGATTCGTAGTCCGAAAAGGGACACTTCACTCCAAATCGTTAAGTCTAAATGTACCAAGGCGGAGGAGTATAGTTTAGGGGATCTTAATGAACCCACTAGCTATAAAGCAGCGATGTTAGATTCTGAATCTAGTAAGTAGATCGATGCTATGAATGCGAAAATACAATCCATGATGGACATTAGAGCTATTAGGATTCTCATATCTATAGCAGCATACTATGATTATGAGATATGGAAAAAAGGTCTAAAAAATAGCCTCTAAATGTTATCTGATGAAGACTTTTATATGGTGCAACCTAAAGGTATTGTTAATTCCTAATCAACCCAAAAAAGTATGAAGCATCAAAGATCCATTAAGGTCTTAAGCAGCATCAAGAAGCGGAATAAAAGATTTAATGAGGAAATCAAAAGGTTTGGATTTACTCAAATCTTGATGACATGTGGATATCCAAAAGGCTAGTGGGAGTAATGTTACATTCCACATCTGTATGTCATAGACATAATCATTATCGGAATCACATACACGTTTTACAAAGTGTAAAAAGATTATCTTAAAAAGTGTTTTGCTATAAAGGATTTAGGAAGCAGCATTTATCTTGGAATCAAATCTACCAGAGAAAGTCAAAGCGATAGATTGTACTTGGTCAAAATGCATACATTGGATAAAGATCTTCAAGAAGATAAAAAAGATAATGCCAAATGTTGGGGTTCATATCCTCATGTCAAGAAAGACTTGACTTGAATAAAACACATGGTGCTTCAACACCTGAAGAGGTGAAGCGCATGCAAAATGTACCTTATGCTTCGGCTGTGGGTTCCATTATGTATTCAGTAAGATGCACTAGACCTGATGTTGCGTTCACACAAAATATAACAAGCCGATTTCAACAGAATCCTGGTGAATGTCACTAGACTGCTGTGAAAAATATTCTTAAGTATTTAAGAAATACTAAAGATATGTTTTTGGTTTATGGTGGAAATCCAAAAGCTGAACTTCGAGTTGATTGCTATTGCAATGCTGGATTTGAGACCGATATAGATGATATGAAATCTCTGACAGGATACGTTTCATTTTGAACGGAAGCGCAGTAGACTAGAAAAGCTCCAAGTAAAGTAATACTGCAATGTCTGCTACATAAGCTGAATCACATAGCTGCTTAAGAAGCAGAGATGGAAGCTGTTTGGATTAGGAAGTTTATTTCAGGGCTTGGTATAGTACCAACAATAAACGAGCCTATTAAGATGTTTTGCGACAATTCAGCCGCACTTCTTATCGCCAACGAACCGGGGGTTCAGATGGGCGCCAGACACTACCATAGAAGTAACCTTCTTAAAGTTCACACAGATAACAATCTAGCATATCCTTTTACGAAGGCTTTACTGAAAGGAAAGCTTACTCAACATGCTAAGAGCATGGGACTTCGTTTAGCTAGTAGTTTCATGTAGATCTGTGTTTAGTATTTGGATAAGGGATGTTTGAACAATTTATTTTATGATAATGATACTTGGTATTTTGTTATACATATATCTTAAATTGTGTCCTATATTTGCATGTTTAAATCCGTGAATAATAAATGTTATTATTCTAAATTAATCCGTTGTCGATTAACAATATGGGAATATTGTTAAATTAAGACAATCTGAGTGATTAATGATATTTTGATATTAAGATGTGTCCACCAACTTAAGTATGATATTCTAAGATGAATATGGATTTCCCCCCAACACAAGGATATTACATTATAGATCATCGTCATCAAAGTAAACTTGTAAAGGGAATTTTATTTACAAATCCTTAACTGAGATGCAAGTAGGTCCTTGCATATGTGGAATAATCTTTCTGATCTAGTCTAAGTTATCCTGAAAATGGATAACTAATAAGGGCTATTTCAGAAGTGATTTTGAAACATGATGACTTGACACTTGTAGTCAATATAGAATTTGTTCCTTCAAAAGTTGAAGAATGATGCCACTGGGCCCCTCGTAGAATTAATCAGATGTGTGTATGGCCGTACCCGAAAACTCATGTAGATATGTCTCATTGATTTTTGTAATCTTGATTAGTTACATATACGAGAAACAGAATCGTTAAATAATGGAATGACATTGATCCATATCCATTTTAAAACCACATATCAGAAACAAGGATTGGTAATCCATAAATCAGTTTTCCGTGTTTGAGAAACAGCACACGATTTCTTGGGAGCACTGGCGTGTGTTATACACTTACAATGATTATTATATAATTTATACATGTCCAAGTGGGAGCTGTTGGAATATGAACAAATATAAATTATATATGTCCGGAATTTATTCGAGCCTAAGGGGATGCACACGTTAATATGTAGAACAACGTATTTAATATATTAATGTAATATATTAATAGTGTTTAAACAAACGATAGTTAAAAGTTTAACATGAATAAATATTAGTTATTAATAGTTAAAGGACTAATATGTAAAACCGGGAAAAAGGAAAAGTTTGGTTTTTTCCTTTTCTTTCCTTGGGCCGGTCGAATACCCACTCCTTATGGAGGGTGGATTGCTTTCTTGCTCTATAAGATGTAAGAGTATATAAGAGTCTTGGGGTCCTTGAGAGCTCATAAATTCAATCCCTTAAATCCCTAAATCTCTCCCTTGCCTCCTTTGTTGTTCGACCGAACCTACAACCCTCAAAGGGTTTCGGTTTTTTGTCTTTTCTTGTCGTGCGATCAAACAAACAACCTTAGGGTTTTTTGTTTTTTGTGATTTTTAATCTCAAGAAGGTGTTTCGTGTGTTGATTGATTCAAAGACGAAGTGATCGTTTGGTTTAAACACTACTAGTACTAGCATACACGTTGTTTGCTAAGAACGTATTGTGTGTGTTGCCTTAGAGGGATTATTCTTTTGATCCTGGTGGGTTTCGCGAGGTATTATACACACACCTAAATTGAAGCTGGTGTAACATATATTGCTAAAAAACAGTCGAACAATTCTGCTAAAAGGTACATAATCTTTAATCCCTTGTAATTATAAGTTCTATACGTGTTTGATCTTTCTGCTGCGTACTCGTGATATGTTTAATTGTTAATTAGATCTAAAATCCCAACACAAAGCTAATAAGAAAGCGTCATCCTCCATCGTTCCTTCGGAACCTTCAATCGTTGGATCTCTTCTTGTTGATCGGTTAGTCAATAAATGGAAGAACGTCGTGTCGGGTTTATTTTTCAAAAAGAAGTAAGCCCATGATTCTTGTTTAGTATTGAAGTAGTAGCAAATGGAAATGGAAAAACAGGCTGTAACACCCCCAAATAGGGTCGCAACGGAATAATGAGTCCGGGAGCGTTACTTCATAGATCAATAGCACAAGATATGAGAACGACCTCTAGAAGAGTCGTTTAAAATACGATACATTGGATTTATTGAAATTGTTTAATACAAAGCGCAACGGCTTAAATTGTTTAACATTTGATAACAAAGATTCTAGATCATAACAATTATCCCAAGATGTAATGATTCCAAATCTTTAATGCATGACTCCCCAAAAGACTATCCCCAATGTATCCTTAGCACCTCGTGCCTCATTGACCTGAGAAAACACGCTTTAAAACGTTGATATGTGTGAAAACACACATCTTTTTTATATCAAAAATGACCCATAAAAGAAAAAATTATGCTTTAAATGCTTGAATATTGCTTGTTTTGTCTTTGTGATTGTGTAGGTACGGATATTGCAAAAAAAATCTCAAGAAAACAGTCAAAACCAGACAAACACGGACATGGGAAAGGAAAGAGAATACAAGAGCCGGGAGAATGCTATTAAAGGTCAACAAAAGTCAACTCTTGGTCAACCACTAAATGACAAAAACCTAAATTTCCCATTTCAGTCCCTCAAAGTTAACCAAATTCATAAAAAGTCCCTAAACCCTAATGGTGTTAACTCTTTTAATTATAAGAGTTAACACCCGTTAACCCTTATAACAACACCAAAACAAACCATGGCCTATTTCCTGCTTATAAACCAACACCCGACCTAAAAACCTTTATAAGCCCAAGGTCAAACCCGGGTAAAAAGAAAAAGTCAAACCCCTTGTTTATAAATGAATCACGCGGGAATTTCTGTTGTTACTATTCACCATCTCCTTCGTTTTACCTCGAGTTTAAAACAAAGGGCAAATCAAAATTGGTGACATGGCTACGTAATTCAAGTGAAAAAGGACAAGCTGACAGAGTATTACATCACTAAGCCCTCTCAGTGGCCAATACCTAAAAGGGAATGACACGCGTGGGTTGAAGAAAACACACGGGGAAAAGGAAATTTGTGCTAAAACGTATGGAAAAGAAGCACAAAGGCCTCTAACACACGGAATGCCACGTTAGCAATCCATGTGATCAAAATCTAATCCAATAATGGAGAGAGAGCATCCAATGATTGAAAGGAATGTATGGTCGAGATTAAGAGGAGGATATAAGTAAATCAGGTCCTAGAAGCTTCCCCAGGCAGTATAAATACAAGCAAAGCCTCACTCACACGGGATCATCTAGGAGTAGCTTATAAAATAGCTTATTAAAATTAGTTTTGTAATTTTCATTTAAAATGGTTAGCTTAATGTTGGCTTAAATGTATTTTCCTTTTCAGAATTGTACTCAACTTTTTCATTAATAGAATTCGTATTTGCTTTTCTCAAATTCACTTAAAACTTTGTTTAATAAGCTTTCAATGTTACATAAGCTCCTCACAAGCTCATCTTAAGCTCTTTGAGTCTTTAAGCTCAAATTGAGCTATTAATAAGCTCTTAATATACTTAAATCTAAAAATCAATTAATTACCTTGGCTTATTGGATTTTGAGCTGTTTGAAAGATGAGCTTACCATGGAAGAGCTCATAAGGACTTTTACTGGCTTATTCTTAATAAGTCAGAGCTTGTAGATAGCTCATTAGAGCCTTTGATACCTTTGTTTAGCTAAGATTCCTTGTAAGTTCATTTACTCTTTCTGTCTTAATCTTCCTAGCTTAACTTTGCTTTCTGCTTAACTTTAGCTTATTTGTGCTTATTACTATTTCATTAAGCTTATTGATAATGTTTGATCATCTGTTTTTAGCTTTTATAGTTTAGATCTTAGTTTTTTTTTCATATTTTGTCTTAAAAATCATTAAAAATCCAAAAATATTAGCATAGTTCTTAGTTCTTTGTCTCTGGCTTATTTGCTTATTAATATAAGTTCATTAGGTTTGTCATAAGCTATTTGTTATCTGGCATTTAGGATTTAAGCTCTAAATTTCATTTTCATAAAGCTAATATGGTTTTGAGTCTATTTAAAGGGGTGTTTGGCACAACAGTATTAACCATAAGTTAATACTGCTAGTGGCCACTTGGTCTTTGGATTTTGAATTTAATCTTTCAACTAAGATTGTTTAAGCTGGATTTATGAGCTAGGATTAGGATTAATCAAGTTTTCATAGGATAGTTTGATATAAGTCCAAATTTGCTCAATTGTTTTGCATTTTAAGCTTTAATCAATCTTAGTATTAATCATTGCCTACTTAGCCTTTGTTTAGGTGTTTTAAAGTTATAGAGATAAGTTACTTTAGCCTGCATTTAGTCTAGGTGATTTATGTTAAAATAGTGCACACTGCATCAGGTAGGGTAAATAGCAAAAAGGTTATTTTCATCATAAAAAATCAGAGGATAGATTTAGATTATAAGATTTAATTTTTAGAGCATAAGTAGATTTAAGGTCATATTTAATGAGTTTGCACTTAGTTTTTAAAAATAAGTTCATTTGAGTATCTGTTTTAAGCTGTCAAATAAGCCTTTTGTCTTTTCAGTTTCAAAATAAAATTCAGCATGATCTAAGTCTTAGGTCTGTTTTCATAGTGTTTTTTCATTAAGCCATTTTGTTTCAAAATCGTTTTCAAAAGTAGATTAGAGTAGTTATTTAGTTCTAGTATAAGCTTTAATAAGCTATTTCCCCACAAGGATCTAAGAGCTTATCTAAAAATAAGCTCAAAGATCCCTGTAGGGACTGTTTGGGTCTCACGTTTTGTAAAGAGCTTGTTTCAATTTTTATAGCATATTTTCTTAAACTTTCGCTTAATTTGTTCTTAAGTTAGCTTAATATGTTAGTTTAATTTAGTATTAAGCTTATTAAGTTAGTAGTGTTAGCTTATTAGTTTTTTTTATTAAAAATCCAAAAATACCAAGAGTAGCCTGTAGCTTTTTCTTAGTGCTTTTTAGTTGCTTAATTAGATTTCAAAATGTGTTTAGCTTATTGTTTTAAGTAGATTTTTAGTTGTACTTTAAGATAGTGTTAAGCTCTTAGTTGTAAGGATCCATTTTAGTGCTTAAAATTAAGCTCAAAACAGTCCCTAAGGACTGTTTGGTTATTGGTTTTAATACTAGAGCTTATTTAGTTTTCTAGCTTATTGCTTGCTTATTCCTAGTTCTGTTTAGCTCATTAGCTTAGGTTTAGCATATAATAGCTTATTTAGTCTTAACTTTAGCTTATTTAGAATTTTAGATTATTTAGTTTAAAGAAAACACCAAAAAGAAAGTTAAGTAGTTTCTGTCACTTCTTTAAGCAATTTACAGCTTATTTAGTGCTTTTCATAAAAAGTTTCTTTTATTAAAAATGCTTATTTTTAGCTTATTTACAACTTTGCTTTTATAAGTTTTCAAAAAAAAAAGGGGGGGGGGGGGAAGGTGGAAATCGGGGGTGAGCAAGACTCGAACCCCCGACCTCAACACCCTCAACCCTTTTTATAACAACTCAATACACACTCCACTACCAACACGCCCTGAGGACTTTTTCATTATATCTTTGCAACATTTAATTTTTATACACGTTTTCTCCCTTATAGCTTATAAGCTGTTTAAGCTTATTTCGTGGCTTATTCATTAAGCTGTGACCTTAAGCTTATTTTTCTTAGGTTCTAATTAGTATAAGCTATTTTCTGTATTTTTTCTAGAATTTTTATAATTAGTTTAGTATTTTTAAACATTTATTTTCATTAAAAACTTAAAAAAATCATAAAAAAATAGAAAAATAATCAAAAAAATATAAATCTTTTTTAGAAAATTTTCTTTTAACAAAAAGTTTCTAGGAAAATTAGTTTTACCTTCGTAGGGTTTAATTTGCAAAATTTCGATTTTTAAAGAACGGGATTCGTTCCCGTTTTCATTTTTCGTATTTTAAAGCTCATTTCAACTCCGTTTTTGTTCTAGTTTTCTTTAAACTTAGTTTTTAGTCAATTAGAGTCCATTTAAAAAGAAAATTTTAGTTTAGGTTTAATTTTAAAAATTTAGGGTTTTTAAACTGCCGTTTAGGGTTCCCGTTTTACGTTTTTAGTTAAAGTTTGATTTCCCGTTAATTGTTTTCGTGCTTAATTGTTATCATTTGCTTATTTTAATTTGTAAAAGTAGATAATCAAATCAACCTTTGTTTCCAATTCAAATCATTGTCCGAACAACAAACGTGATTTCAATTTCACAAATCGTTGGGGAATAACGACCCGGGAATCATACTTCCCGGTTAATATACGTATTATATTATATATATATATATATATATATATATATATATTTGTGAAGATTTTCCTTATTACCTTTGTCCTCAAGGGTAATTTGGTAATTTTCCATCATATTATATATTTTATATTTACGTATGTTGGATTCTACCGAATCAAACGTCAACATAAAGTTAGTGAATTCATAGGTTTATGTAAATATGATGTAGGAACGCAAGATTTCCAAGTGTATGATAATGCAACAGATGCAAACATCACAAAGTGTAATTACGTTTCCCTAAGCTCATGACACTGAAGCTCGACATGTATGAATTGCAATATAAATTGCCAACGTTGCCCTTGATGATATTCTAACCCGCAACATCCTAAATCCGACATGATATACGTCCGTTATCCGGCAAACCGGCACAGTTAGTGCTACTCACCCGAACGGGGATGTCAATCCCAAATAGATCTATTTATAACATTCACGCTCACACAAAGTAATTGACAGTTCATGGTAATGGGAACAGTGGGTTATTGCTACTCAGGCAAACACGTAATCATGATAAAATGTACATTTGCGTCCAATTTGTAAAACAATGCATGTTTCTCACCCCAAAAGTTGTAAATCATTGATATAGTAAAACATGGGGCTATGAACTCACCTTAGTGAATAAACTGATGTATATGAATCAAGAGAATGGAAACGTCACGGATAAGACCGAATGCAACCTATTTAATTGTAGGTCGTATGAGTCTAAGGTATTATACATGAATAAAACATCACATGTTATATAGTTTTACCACCACCTAATAGTTTTTGATTAAGTTATAAAAGTTGAATTACTAATTAAAGAGTACTTTGTTAAATAAAAGAAAGTACATTTGGATCCGTAAAGAAATATTGCAAATCTATTATTTAAAATATGATTTAATCTGTTTACTATATATATATATATATATATATATGTATATATGTATATATGTATATATGTATATATGTATATATGTATATATACATATATATATATATATTATATAATTAATTTGATTATTTTATAAAATAATGTGTAAAAATAAAAATATTGCGCGCGGTTTTAAAAACCTTATATCTTCATCGTTTTAACTCCGTTTTATACGTTTTTTTGCGTCCACGACTTCGTATTAAGAAAATCTATCAAAATGTTATATTTATAAGAATTAACCCTCTGATGAACAGTAACATTTACTGTTCATAATAGTTTATAAAAACCATTTTTATGTAATTAATTATATATAACTTGTAAAATACATAACTTGTTCATTTTAATTCCGTGTCTCGAGTTTCTTACGTCATTGGATTCCTTATGAAAAGTACTGTATTTATAAAATATTTATTTTTATATATCAGATCTATAACAGTA
>BQNB010058846.1:0-37589 GCA_026074375.1 Tanacetum coccineum
GTAAATGGTCCTCGTCTGAAGCGTTATACTATTTTGGAGGGGATGTCCCTGCTATGGATATCCCGGATCTCCAAACCTTCCCTAAGGACAATTAAATTTAGGGATTGGGTCAAGCTTAGTGACCCTAAACAAGCGCTTCGTGGGAGGCACCCCATGCTTATCCTAGTTTATCCATAGTTATGTTATGTAGTAATGAATAAGTGTTTAGTTGTTGTGAGGAGAAATGCCTCTACCTTTTCCATGTTTTGTATTTTGTGCTGTATTGTCCAGGATGTCCCGGATTTTTGAAGCCTCTCGTGCTCGCGGTATTTGTCCTTCGATCACAAGAGCTTCACATCCTCAGCTTCAATTTGGGAATCCGATATCCTAATCTTATCGACTAACGTTTATCTTTAAGCATAATTCATAAACGGCTTAGGATTTACGTAGAAACCCTTCGTAAAAACATTGAGGATAATGTTTCATTCTAGTATGGGGGGATCTTCGATTTGATTGTGCCTGCAGCCGTTGTTTTCACGTAATCCCGTTTTTACCACCAAAATTTCAAAAAAATGAAAAAATTTAAAAAATTTCAAAAATAAAATAAGTGTTTTGTCACAATTTTAACTTTCCTGCTGGGTAGAATAAGAGTAAATTTTGACTCGATCGAGCGTGTTGAGCTCTAGCTTGTTCCTTAACTTTTAGACTAAGCGTTCGCGAATATTCGCGAAGAACGAAAAATGATAGTGTTAAGTATGAGTTGGATGCTAGACAAGGATTATTTGGAAATCTTAAGAGCTCATGTGTGTAATTTGTCGCTTTTTCTCCCATAAGCTCTTAACCTGATTAATATACGTGCTACTTTTGGAGATTAAACTTAAATCAATAATTTTTATGTAGTATATAGCAAAAACTTTAGCCTTAGTTCAAATTTATACTTGAATTTTTCAAAAAGACGTCTTCCCTATATCATATAAAAAAATGATGATGATGAAAAATAAAAAATATAATAAATATAAACTGTGGGCTGATAAAAGTTTGCTGTATCTTGCCGGCTCACAACCGATGTTACAACCTTCTAAAGAAAGCCCATAGTAAGAATAATAATCCGAGACTGATAAAAGTTTGCTGCATCTTGCCGGCTCACAACCGATGTTGCAGCCTTCTAAAAGGTCGAGGGTTACAAATTGCATAAATGGTTAATATTAAGTGTGAATAAAAGATCTCTTTTTGTTAAATTCAAATATGCTTTTGAACTTTGACTATTCTATTTTATAAGCTATGTGTATACGAGAAACCTGAGAGTTTTTGAAACCTAAGGTCCGTGAGTCCCGATACTAGTCTCTGTGGGGTGTCAAAAGCCTGGTCACTTAACCGCAAGGTTGGGATGTGCCGAGACGAAAGTCGCTACATGGGATGATCTCGCCTTCAAACTCATTATTCTCGGGTGGAACGTGAAACATAGAATGTTGCAAAACGTTGATCCATGGTTGAAATTCAAAATAGCACATACACCTAAGATATAATAATTGTCGGGAGTGAAAAGTTTACAAGTTGCAAATATGAGTAGTGTTAGCATCTTAACTCATAATTAACGGTGATTTTGTTTTAAGCTTGGTTTGGAATAAGTGAAAAGTCGGGGACGATGAATTTATCCTTTTTGGGGCATTCTCGGATCGAAATGCATCTTGTTCTATGATCCCTAAAAGTTATAAAATAACGAAAGTCAAACGTTCTAGTTAGTTGCTTAATATGAAAACTACAAAAAAATGAGAAAAATGAAAAATACAAAAATATGTGTAGGAATAAGTGTATATATTTAAAAATGGTAAAGACGGGGCTTTTCAAAACTATTGAGTCTTTAATTCCCTTGACGAACGCTTAGCTACTTTTCGAGGTTATTAGTCGAGGAGGATTGAGATTCTTAGTCTTCTAAGTGCTTACTTCATAGCATTGCGTGAGGACACGCAATAGTTTAGTATGGGGGATTTTGGTATGTGCTTAATTACACATACCCTTTTCCACTAAAACCGGACTTAAATGACCAAAAACGTACCCAAAAATACTTTGTATTTGTATGTTTTCAATTATATTGGGTAGGAAACGGATATCCGAGAAAAGGACGAAAAATCAAGCAAAAACGGACAAAATCAAGCACGGAATGGTAAAGCATGGAAAAGACAAGGTAAAATCGAAGCCAAAGTCAACAAAAGTCAAAGTCAAGTCAACCCCGGAAAAGTCAACAGTCAAAACCGGAGCCGACACCGAAGAATACTTAATGAGCCCACCCGAACCTATCTAATGGGCTGGGTAAGCCCATTAGTATATATTATGAAGACTTAAAAGCCCAACATTTAACTAAGGCCCATGATCCTTTAAAAAGCCCAAATTTCACACGGCCCAAAACCCTTTGAAAATGTAAACGGCCCAAATATGCCTATGAAAGGCCCAATACCCGGGGGACTGATTCTGCCTATCCCCCAAACTTTTTTTTAACCCACAAGGACCATTAGTGTTATACCTCATATAACCACGAGGGACCAACATTGACAACTTCACAAACTTGTTAACACTACATGGGACTTAAACTGAAAACAACATATACAAATTCAAGGGTCTTTCTTGCCAATTACCCAAACCCACACCCCTGCTTATAATCAAACAGATTAACTCTCCTATTTTCCCTCCAATAAGTCCCATGTCCTATTCATCCATCGTTTTGGCTTATAGCCTGCTACAAACGTCCAAAAAGCCTCACCACCACTTCACTCCACTCCAAAACATGTACCCCCACCTCATAAACCTACAAGGCCAGCTTGGCAATCCTAAGGATAACCATTGGCCAATGATATTGATGGCTGTGACGATCTTGATTGGGCACCAAGGCAAATCCAATGGCTTAGATGATTGGGTCTTTCTCCTCACCAAAGTAGCACAACAAACACATATTGAAGACCTCATAGCTTAAGCTTTCATTATAAATAGAGATGTAATAGCTTAGTTAGGGTTTTGTCGAATTTTTAAGTATACATGGCAAAAGCTTGTAAACTGAAATCTTTGTACCTTTTTAATATTGTCTTTTAATTAAAGTGTCATTTTAAATCAGTCATTTGAATTTTTTTTCATTTTAATTTCTTGCAAATTTACTGTTTCATCTTTAATCCTGTCATTTAAGTTATTTGTTTTTAAATACTGTTTGTTTAAAAAAAAAAAAAAAAAAAAAAAAAAAAAAAAAAAAAAAAAAAAAAATAAAAAAAAAAAAAATAATGAGTTTGAAGGCGAGATCATCCCATGTAGCGACTTTCGTCTCGGCACATCCCAACCTTGCGGCTAAGTGACCAGGCTTTTGACACCCCACAGAGACTAGTATCGGGACTCACGGACCTTCGGTTTCAACACCCTTGGATTTCCCGTATATACATAAAATCACAACTTAAAACGAAATAGTCTTAGTTCAAAAGCATATTTAAATTTAAGAAAAAGAGATTTTCCCTATATTTATTAATTCACGTTTACTACACTTAATATAATTACACATCCATTAAACTAATGAAATCCTCGACCTTTTAGAAGGCTGCAACATCGGTTGTGAGCCGGCAAGATGCAGTAAACTTTTATCAGCCCACAGTTTATTATTATTACCACATTTTTCATCATTTTTTTAACATATAATACCACGATATAGAGAAAATTTCTTTTTAGAAAATTTAAGTATAAATTTGAACTAAAATTATTGATATCGACTATACTTCAAAAATTATTGATTTAAGTTTAATTTTTGAAGAGAGCACGTATTATTAATCCGGTTAGAAGCTTATGGGAGAGAAAAGCCACAAACTACACTTATGAGCTCTTAAGATTTCCAACTAATCCTTGTTTAGCATCTAACTCATAATTAACTCTATCATTTTTCGTTCTTCGCAAAGATCCGCGAATGCTTAGTCTAAAAGTTAAGGAACAAGCTAGAGCTCAACACGCTCGATCGAGTCAAAATTTATTCTTATTCTACCCAGTAGGAAAGTCAAAATTGTGACAAAACACTTATTTTCTTTTTGAAAATTTTTAAATTTTTTTTTCATTTTTTTGGATTTTTGGTGGTAAAAACAGGATTGCGTGAAAACAACGGCTGCAGGCAAAATCAAATCGATAGACCCCTCATACTAGAACTAAACATTGTCCTCAATGTTTTAAGAAGGGTCTCTACGTAAATCTAAAGCCGTTTATTAAGTATGCTCAAAGATAAACGTTAGTCGATAAGATTAGGATATTGGATTCCCATAATGAAGCTGAGGATTTGAAGCTCGAGTGAACGAAGGACAAAACCACGAGCACGAGAGGCTTCAAAAATCTGGGCAATCTTGGACACAAAACACAAAACACGAGAAAGGTAGAGGCGAGCCTCCTCACATCACAAAACACTTATACTTTACTACTATAATAATTATACTAGGATAAGCATGGGTTGCCACCCACGAAGCACTTGTTTAAGGTCACTTAGCTTGACCCGTCCCCGAATTTAGTTGTCCTTAGGGAAGGTTTGTAGATCCGGGACAACCATCAGTGGTATGTCTCTTCCAAAGTAGTGATTGAGTCTATGACCATTCACCTTGAAATTTGGCCCGTCGGTTTGAGATAACTCGACGGTGCCATAAGGGAAAACTTGGGCAACGGTGAACGGTCCGATCCAACGAATTTTAAGTTTACCCGAGAAAATCTTCAATCGAGAATTAAAAAGAAGGACTCGGTCACCAACGTTGAAAACGCGGTTCTTGATTTTGGAGTCGTGGATCTTCTTTGTCTTTTCTTTGTAGATCAAAGAGTTCTCGTAGGCTTGATCACGAAGTTCATTTAATTCATTGAGTTGAACTTTCCGGCGATCACCCGCGGACTTAAGGTCAAAGTTTGCATGTTTCAAGGCCCAATAGGCTTTGTGCTCGAGCTTAATCAGTAGATGACATGCCTTTCCGTACACGAGCTTGTAAGGAGTACGCCCAATGGGTGTTTTGAAAGCGATACGGAAGGCCCATAGTGTGTCATCCAATTAATCCGACCAAGAGGCACGGTTCTTGCCTTCGGTCCTTTCCAAGATTTTTTTCAAACCACGATTGGAGACTTCCACTTGCCCACTAGTTTGTGGGTGATACGCGATAGCAAGGAGGTGAGTGACACCGTACTTAAGCATGACCTTTGCGAATTGGTCATTGCAAAAGTGCGTATCGCGATCACTAATGATAGCGCGGGGAGTTCCAAACCGAGCAAAGAGAGATTCTAAAAATTTAACAACAACTCGGGCGTCGTTAGTGGGGAGCGCTTTTGCTTCAACCCATTTAGACAATGTGAGTCCCAAACTGAACAGATCTTTGCATCCTGCTAAGGGTGATAGCCAACTTGTATAAATACATATTGACTATAGAGAAACACTGACTATGAATACTTATTGTATATGCGGAATCTACACAATAGTATTAAGAAGAATAATGAATACTAAACTTTGATTTCTATTAATCTGCTAATATGATTACAGATTACTAACTATGAGATATGATTGTATGAGATGAGATATATATTGAACTCACTCTAACTATGCCGTGAGGGTTCCTTTTATAGACCAAGGATAAACCCTAACAGGCTTACAAAACGCGTAAAAGATAATACATATCTTTTCCTACAATATCTCATACATATCTCTTAAACGGTACTAACTATTTTATACTAACGGTACTAACTATCTGAGCAGTACTTAACACTTTGTACTGTCAGTACTAACTATAACTATCGGTACTAAGTCAGGTTTGTATAATTCCCAACAGACAAGTAATCGAGGGCCACGAGTATATACTTGTTCCCTCGTGAAGACGGGAACGGTCCCATAAAATCGATGCCCCATACGTCGAAAATCTCGCAAACTTGGATGGCATTTTGGGGCATTTCATCTTTTTGCGAGATTTTCCCGTGACGTTGACAAGAATCACATGATTTGACTAAGTCATGGGCATCACGATAGATTGTGGGCCAATAAAAACCAAAGTCAAACACCTTTTTGGCGGTGTAGTTCGGGCTATGATGTCCCCCGGTGGGTCCATTGTGGCAAGCCTTAAGAATATCAATGGCTTCTTGGCCGTGAACACACCGCCGAATGACTTGATCCGCACATATTTTAAACAAGAAGGGGTCGTCCCAAAAGTAATGCTTTACATCTTTGAAGAATTTGTTCTTTTGTTGGGACGGCATCCCTTTAACAACAAAGTTCCCCGCATGGTAATTAGCAAAATCAGCAAACCATGAGGGTACTAGAATCACCACGAAAAGATACCATACTAAGTGTTTCGAGAGGAAACATTTCATTTATTTCCTTTTTATTGAGCACACTTTGGTGAGGATTCTCTAATCGGGACAAATGGTCGGCCGCGAGGTTCTCTGCTCCTTTTTTATCACGGATGATGATATCAAATTCTTGAAGGAGGAGAACCCACCGGAGCAATCTCGGCTTAGCATCTTGCTTGTTAAAAAGGTATTTTAATGCCGAATGATCCGTATACACTATGTTTTTTGACAATACTAAGTAAGGCCAGAATTTCTCGAAAGCATACACCACGGCAAGTAATTCTTTTTCCATCATAGTGTAATGTGCTTGAGCATCCGTCATGGTCTTACTTGCATAGTGTATAGGCTGGAAATGTTTTGTTTTACGTTGCCCCAAGACCGCTCCTATTGCAAAATCACTCGCGTCACACATCAGCTCAAAAGGTAGGTCCTAATCGGGGGCAACTAATATTGGTGCTTCGGTCAATTTTTTCTTAAGTGTTTGAAAAGCTTCAATACACTCTTTGGAGAAGAAGAACGGAGTATCTTTTTCAAGAAGACGGGTCATCGGCCGGGTTATTTTTGAGAAATCTTGAATAAATCTACGATAAAACCCGTCGTGACCAAGAAAACTCCGAATTCCTTTGACGGTGATGGGATGAGGTAGCTTAGCAATAACATCAACTTTAGCCTTATCAACCTCAATCCCGTTCTTGGAAATCTTATGGCCAAGGACAATTCCTTCCTTGACCATAAAGTGACTCTTTTCCTAATTTAGACAAAGATTGGTGTCTTCACACCGTTTAAGCATCTTGTCTAAATGGGAGAGGCAAGTTCCGAATGAATTCCCAAAGACCGAGAAGTCGTCCATAAAGACTTCCATCGTTTTTTCGATCATATCGTGAAAGATAGCCATCATACACCTTTGGAACGTGCCCGGTGCATTACATAAGCCGAAAGGCATGCGACGGTAGGAAAACGTTCCATAAGGACACGTGAATGTGGTCTTTTCTTGATCTTGAGGGTCGATGGGAATTTGAAAGTAACTCGAGAAACCGTCGAGAAAACAATAGTATTCGTTTCCCGCTAGTCTCTCAAGCATTTGGTCCATAAACGATAATGGAAAATGATCTTTACGGGTGGCATCATTTAACTTTCGGTAGTCAATGCATACACGCCATCCCGTAACCAATCGAGTAGGAATTAACTCGCTTTCTTCATTTTCAACAATGGTAAAGCCACCCTTGTTCGGCACACAACGTACGGGGCTCACCCAAGGACTATCCGAGATAGGGTAAATCAATCCGGCATCAAGGAGTTTAAGAACCTCCTTTTTGATCACCTCGTGACCCTTCTTTGGTGTTGAACCGCCAGTTTGTAGTCATCCTCCATTAGAATCTTGTGTGTACAAAATTCTGGGTTAATACCCTTAATGTCTGAAAGTTGCCAAGCGAGAGCTCGCTTGTGTGACTTCAAAACCTTTATAAGAGCGGATTTCTCCTCATTTTTCAAGTCTTTAGCAATTATGACGGGTAATTTGTCGGTACCCTCCAAAAATGCATATTCAAGATGAGGCGGTTAGTCCTTAAGTTCAACCTCGGGTGGTTCATCAATAGAAGATTTTTCATTTTTAGGTTCAAAAACTTTAAGTTCTTGTGGAGTGAGAGGTGGTGATGATGGATCATCATTAAGAAATTCTTCAAGAATAAGAATGTATCCCTCCGAGTCATAGTAAGAGTTATCAATTTCCGGTGAAATTGGCTCATCTTCAATAGCTAGGAAAACATCGGTTTCCTCGAGAAGAAAATCACTATCCCCGAAGGGAGTGAGAGTAGGAGAAGAGGTAGAAACAATTGGTTATGTAGATGGAGTGGGATTGCCACTCACGGAAAATCCAAGAACTTCTTGAGAATACTCCTCACAAGCAAAGTCAATGATGTCGATTCGGTTAACCGAATTATCATCATAATTAGAGGAGTATCTCGAAGTTTGATCAAGATTGAATGTTATGGCTTTATTACCAACACGAAGAGTTAATTCTCCTTCGTAAACATTAATCAAAGCACGTCGGGTCTTTAAGAAGGATCTCCCGAGAATTAGGGGAACTCGAGGATCGGCATCAAAGTCAACGACTACAAAGTCGGCCGGAAAATGGTACTTTCCTACTTTAAGGAGACATCTTCGGCGACACCGATCGGTCAAGAAATTGACCGGTCCGCAAGTTCGAGAGTCCTAAAAGTAGGAGTAAGTTCGGGAAGGGAAAGCTTTTTCCACACGGAAAGTGGCATGAGGTTAATGCTAGCACCAAGATCGGCCAAGGCTAAGCATACATCCATTTCAGGAAAATCACACGGGATGAGAAACTTGTCGGGGTCTCCAAGTTTTTCAGGTAACTTTTTGAGGAGAACCGCCGAGCAATGCTCATTCAACGGAGTTCTTGCTAATTCAAACAATTTTTCTTTATTGCTTAACAAACTCTTAATGGTCGAGGCAAATTTGGGCATGAGAATGAGAGCATCCGCAAAGCTAATGTCGAAATGCAAATCTTGGAAGATTTGGAAAAATTTCTCCATTTGGTTGTTAGCTTTTTCGCGGAGCTTTTGAACATTAAGTCTAGAAGGATATGGAATTGACGGTTTTGGGTTAGGCTTCAGAGCACTAACGGGAGCTTCATTTGGTACTTGTGTTTCAACTTGGACAACCGGAGGTTGGACGTCTTGGGTACCTTCGTTATTAGTAAGAGGCACCGTGTCCTTTGTCACCTCGGTTTCACGTTCCACTACTTTAGGAGAAGAAGAAGTAGTAGGAATCGTGACCAAACATTGAAGTTGAATACATGGAAAAATAAACTAAACAGAACGTCTCCAAAGTTTAAATTTCTAAATGCCGAAATAAATGAGAACAACATTATATGATTCTGAGCAGTTGTCCCCCAAATCCCCATCTTCTAGTGGGTTGCACTTTAGCCACTACTACTGCTAATTCTACTCCGGTTGGTGTTACTGCTAATTCTGCATAAAGTGCAAAATCAAACTAAACATAAATAACACCAGAGATAAGAATATGGCAACAACACATGTAAATTATATGCAGAGACAAAATTAGAGAAAGAACCAAAAATAAACACTACACATGTTGTGTCATTCATAATACTGCCACTAGATTAGTCAACTTGCAAATATCCAGAAAGATATAAGATACAATTTGCAAAAAGGCAGACTTTTATGATGTTCAATTTGTAATTAAAATATCGACTAGATGTTCAGACTTTGATTCATAAAAATTCCAATTTGTAAAAAGGATGTTCAGACTTTGATGAACTTGTGACACATGCTAAAATATCCACTAGATTAGTTTTTTATGATGTTGGAGGATGTATCAATCCATCTCGGTCGATACCAATCCACTAGGTCGGATTTCATTAAAAATTCCAATTTGTAAAAAGGCTGAACTTGACTGTTTCATTTTTGATAATAAAAAGCCACACATTGAGCACATATTCAGCCAAAAAAATACTATGATAAGTTTGCACACGTAGTGGAAAAAGGGGTTAAAAGTAGACATGGGAGAACGTTTTTGTTAAACAATAATACAACAGTGTCGAATAAGGTTGTCAACCATGGGCACTTCAGCGGTTTTCGGTCAACCATAAGCATTCAGAAAGCCATTTTCTTGATTGTACAGAACTTAAGTCATTGCTACACAACTATTATTTGACCAACCCAAAAAAAATTTCAAGCTAAACTACGCCAATGATGAAGTTTGAAATATGAATACCTTACAAAATATCAGTCATCTTTATAATTTTAAATATCTTCTGATAACTCTTCCTCGTCATCTAATACGTTCAAAGAGCCAATTCAATAATTATATTATATCATAAATTTCAAATACACATAACGAGTAATTTACAAATAGAATAATATACCTTTTGAATCAAGCCAATCACGAGTGCACAACAACGCCTCAGCATTTGATGGCGACAATGAGCTTCGATATTTACTTAAGATCCGACCCCCGATGCTAAATGATGATTCAGAAGCCACTGTTGTAATTTGAACACTCAATAAATCACAAGCCATCAAAGACAATTGCGGGTACCTTGCTTGATTTTCCTTCTAAAACTGTCAAACATCAATATTTGTTTTTCTAGAAATTTCAGGCTCCTCTAAATACAATGTTAATTCTGACTTGTCACTTGTTTCAACTCTTCTAAAACGACTACGGAAAGACTCAAACCCACCTAACTCATCTAACTCGTCCATTGTGTTACCTTCATCCACCTTTTCATTTTTAGCTCCCAATGGATCATCGTGTGTCTCAAAACTGAACTCGTACTCATTATATAGATCATACAAACATTCAACCATATCTTCCACTTTTTCTTCACGTACTTTGGTTGCCATTTCAAGTTTTGATAAAAAATACTCAATTATTTTAACCTTGTACCGAGGATCCATGATGATCGCAAAAGACAACACTTTACAATACTCATCCCAATACTTTTCAAATCTCTTCTTCATTTCTTTTCCCATTCTACTTATTACAGGATCTGAATTGTGTATTGCTTGTTCAATATTGGACTGAATTTTGTATACTTTCAAAAAGTATAAGTTTGAAGTAGGATAGGAGTTTCCCGAAAACAATTTTGTGATATCATAGAAAGGCTTTAGAAACTTGGTGATTTCCTTAATTCTTATCCATTTGTCTTCTGATGGACAACTTTCATAATTTGTATCAACTAGTTTCAAACGTGCATAAGCATTTTGATAAGCTAATGCACAATCAAGCATCATGTAAGTCGAATTCCATATCGTTACCACATCTTGACAAACATGCTTCCCACATTGCAAATGCAAATGTTCAATGCATTCTATAAAACATTTCTTTCTTCCACCACTTCCCCGAACATACTTGACTGAATCTCTAACTTTCTCAATAGATTCTTCTATCACCTTTAACCCGGCTTGTACAATTAAATTAAGTACATGTGCTCCACAACGAACGTGTAAAAATTTACCATCACAAACTAGCACATTATTCAAACGTAAATGACCTATCAGATTTTCTACCAAACCATCATTGTATTTGGCGTTATCTAGTGTGAGAGTGAAGACTTTCTTATCAATTCCCTAATCTGATAAAAAATTAATCAAAACCGATGCTAGAATTTTACCTGTATGGGGTGGCGGTACAACTCTAAAGTTCAAGACTTTCTTTCTTAACACCCAATCTTCATCAACATAGTGAGCCGTCAACGCCATGTACCCATCACTTGTTATAGAACTCCACAAATCACTCGTGAAACAAATCCTGCTGCTTACCTTTTCTAACTTCAATTTGAGATTCGCCTTTTCCCTCTTATATATAGCTAAGACATCTCACTTTGCTGTATTTCTTGAAATAGGATTCGCGTCTCGGTGTAAGAACTTATGCAATTGCCTTGTTGCATCATGTTCGACATAACTAAATGAATAGTTATGTTGAATGATAGCAATTGCCATTTTCTCTCTATACATGTCTTGATCTAAATGGGTACGTTTTTTTGGTGGTCCATCTTCTTCAAATTCAAAACATCTAAGCATGTGTCGGCCTAAATTTGATGTTCATGAACCTGGTTTCGCACTAAACACCTTGCCACAGTTGTTACAACTTGCTTGTCTATCGGAACAAGTCTCCCCTTCAATCTTCTCAAAACACTTCCACACTAGAGAACGCTCTTTTATTGAAGTCGCCGAAGAAACGTCATCTTCGACATCTCCTTCCATACTTTGTTGTCGCGACATATTCTTAAATTTCCTTCAATCTATAAGTAAGAAAACACAATGCAACATGATATGCATATTAAATCAAGACGGTCATAAACACGTTGCATAAATCAGACAAGAGGCAAAAAGACCGAAATTTATTCATAAATATACCCCTTATAATTTTTAACAAAACCGAAACTTAAGAGCTTAAACGAAAAGTCAAAAACAGTTGCAAACATCCTTTATTCAGCGAGAAACATAGTCGAAAAACACCCCTCTTTTCAGCAATGGAAAAAAGTCCCAAGCCCTGATTAGTAATAACTAAATTAATCCTAAACGAAAACAGCCCGAACACCCTTTTTATATAGCAATTGCATAAACCAATATTTTTAAACTAATTAGTAATTACATAAAAATAAACTTAAAAAATCATCCATTAACATATTTTTAAATTCAAGTCTTAGCATTATTCATCAATATTCAATAGTTTTAGCTTATTTCATCACTTGTCTTAAAAAATTTAAAAATTTAAAAGGTCTTAGTTTTAGTAGAATTAAAGACAGTAAAAGTATAATAAAAAAATTAATATTATTAAAAAAATATGTAAATTTAGTAAAATTAAATAGTTTAATGATCACAGAAATTTGAGAGTCGTGTAAACACTTTCAGATTGAAGTATTTCGATGGTTCTATCGAAATCTTAAATCGGATAAAACTCATATTAGAATCGAGAATATGTTTTTTGATGTTATAAAACCGAACCAGATGATGAATATATGACCAACTAAATTGAATATTCGGTTGTAACTGCCATAGCAGTTATTTAACCACCGAATCAGATAATTCAACGGGCAAAATTAAGTCCATAATTCCGGGAATTTTATTTTCAAGTGCGTTTTTAACATAGCACTTTATACCAAATTTTATTCTCGAGCTCGACCCCAGCCAGGGGCTCTGCCCCTTGGACCCTGCTACCAGGGGCGCTGCCCCCGGACCCCCGTGATTCGGGGGCTTCGCCCCCAAATGATGATCATAATAACGTCATACAAGTGTGCACTCCGCACAACCCCGACTTGTTGAACATTTATCACGATTACACATTGGTCAACTAAGTCAATCCATTACACTTAAATCATATTGGTGATGCAAAATCACCAACATATTATTTATACATTATTTTTTTTGCCATTTAATTACTAAAAAAATTTAGTAAAATTAAAGATAGTAAAAGGAAGGATAATACCTTGATGTAACAAAGCTCTGGAAATTGAGAATTTGGTGTGGGTGCCGTGGTGGTGGTGGGTATAATCAATTGAGAGAGTGTTAGGGCAAAAAATACCCGTCGTGATTTGTGTAACCAGTTTGGGTACCCCCTTTTTTTGTTTACCAATTTCAAGCCGACCATAAAGTCCAAAAGAGATAAAACATTGAGTCCTATAAAACCTCAAAGGGTATATATTATTGTAATTGTTATTGTGTTTTGTACATTGGATTGTATATGTATTTATACTAATACTATAGCTTACAGACTAAGCAACCTATCATAACCTAATGGGTACGGCCCATCTATACAATTGGCCGGCTCATCTAGTTTGTTCTAACACGCCCCCGCAAGCTAAGGACGAGCAACAACCTGCAGCTTGGATCTTAGAAAGAGGAATCGAGGAGTTGGTAATGACTTTGTAAAGATATCTGCAATTTGATCATGTGTAGATATATGTTGAACTCGAAGATCTCCTTGAGCAACCTTTTCCCGAACAAAGTGATAGTCTATTTCCACGTGTTTTGTACGCGCACGGAAGATAGGGTTAGCTGACAAGTATGTTGCACCAAGATTGTCACACCATAGTATAGGAGTTGAAGATGAACGGATACCAAGCTCATGAAGAAGAGCTTGAAGCCATGTAAGCTCAGCAACGGTGTCAGCAACGGCTTTGTATTCAGCTTCTGTAGAGGAATGTGAAACCGTACGTTGTTTACGAGCGGTCCAGGATATAAGGTTTGAACCAAGATATATAGCAAATCCCCCCATAGAACGTCGATCATTTGAATCTCCAGCCCAGTCAGCATCTGAGAAAGCTTCAAGAAAAGTATCGGGATTACCTTTCCATAGCACGTCAGTAAAAGCTTAAAGAGTAGAACTAGGAGAACGACGTATGAGCATACCATGTTAAACCGTACCATGAAGATAACGTAAAATCCGTTTAACTGCAGACCAATGATTCTCGGTCGGAGCATGCATATATTGACATACCTTATTAACAGCAAAAGCTATGTCAGGCCGAGATAGGGTAACATATTGTAAAGAACCCACTACTTGTCGATATTTTACTGGATTAAAGAAAGCGGTACTGTCATCTAAACTGAGTGAGCTTGAGGTAACCATGGGAAAAGACACGGGATTGCAGTTAGAAAGACCAACACTTTGTAATAGCTCCAAAATATACTTCTTTTGAGATAGGAGAATGTCGGACACATGCGAAACAATTTCAATACCCAAGAAGTAGTTAAGTAGCATGAGATATTTTAATGCAAAAGCGGATACAAGTTGACAAATTATATTGTCGATAGTGCCCTTGTTATTACCTGTAACAATGATGTCATCCACATATACCAGAATGTACAAAAGTGTGTCTCCACGCGAATAAATAAACAAAGATGGATCCGATTTGGAGCCTTTGAAACCGAGATCGAAGAGAACCTTGGAGAGGTGCTCAAACCAAGCGCGTGGGGCCTGCTTTAAGCCGTAAAGAGACTTAGGAAGCAAACCTACATGATTTGGTCGTTGTGGATCAATAAAGCCCGGAGGTTGTTTCATATAAACCTGTTCCTTAAGATTTCCATGAAGAAATGCATTATGAATATCTAACTGGCGTAGTGGCCAGTCGTTAGTAACTGCAAGTGATAAAACAGCTCGAATAGTTGTCGACTTGACAACCAGGCTAAATGTCTCATGAAAATCAATACCTGGTTGTTGCCGACAACCTTTGGCAACAAATCTTGCTTTGTAACGAATGATAGCACCATTCTTGTCCCGTTTTAACCTGTATACCCACTTACCATCAACAACATTGGTAGTAGAAGCACGAGGTACTAAAGACCATGTTCCATTTTTCATGAGAGCATCATACTCTTCTTTCATAGCTTGACGCCACTCCGGAGAGTTGTTGGCAACGGTAAACGAGGTTGGTTCAGTGATGGTAGTGGGGAGGACGGTAGCATGATTTGCGGAAGGATTGTAGGGAACCCGTTGTTTGGGATTTTGACGAAGATTTGCAGGACGTTGCCGAGTGATGGGAGGTGGTGGTGGTGGTGGTGTGGGTGGTGGTGGTGTTGGTATCGATGTAGTCGATACGGGAGATGGTTGACCATTAGAAGACTCGGGAGAAGTTTGAGAAGTTGGACTCAAATGTGAAACTGATGATGGAGATGAAATCGGTGAGCGTGGTGAAGATGGACTTGGATGGTCAGTAGTAGGAATTACATAAGGTGATTCCGAGGAGTAATAGGGAGATGTTTTCGAAGGGGGTGGGGAAGTTGTTTTAGGGATATCGAAGGGAAATTGTGCTTCATTAAAACGAACATGTCGAGCAATATAAAGACGCTCGGTAGAGATATCAAGACAACGATATCCATGATGGGAGGGGCTGTAGCCAAGAAAGACACACGGAGTGGAACGGAAATCCATTTTGTGACGATTGTACGGACGAAGATGGGGAAAACATAGGCACCCAAAGACACGAAGAAAAGAGTAGTCTCCGTTTGAATATATGTTCAAAGGTGACTGTTTGTTGATGTGCGAGACGGGCTGCGATTTGATTAGGTAAACAGCAAGTATCAAAAGCATTAATACCAAACGGTTGAGGAATACAGCATTGAGCAAGGAAAGTAAGACCGTCTCTACAATGTGGCGATTGCGACGTTCAACAAAGCCGTTTTGCTCACTTGTATGAGGACAAGATCTCCGATGAATAATTCCCAGCGAAGAGAAAAACAAAGCTAAATTGCGAAACTCACCACCCTAATCGGTTTGAACATTCTTTAATTTTGTGGTGAATTGACGTTCAACCATTTGCACAAATGATTTAAAAGTGGAATACACATCGGATTTTTGAGCTAAATGATATATCCACATGTAACGAGAATGATGATCAACACACAATATCATTAAATGTATCTAGAACCTTCATTAACAAAGGTGCGGGACCCCAAACATCACAATAAACCAAGTCTAAGATATTGTTACTTCGAAATCCAGATTCAAATAAAGATAGTTTTGAAGATTTTCCCAATAGACAAGAATTGCAAAAACTTGACAGACTTTTATTTGTAACGGGAAGAGAAAAATTAAAAAGCATAGAATGCAAAAGACGTTGATGGGGATGTCCGAGCCGTCTATGCTAAATGGTTGGGGAAGCTCGTACAGCCGAAAAAGATACTTTATTGATGGACTTTGTTGAGGAAGAGTAATGGTGTAGAGACCATGTTTGCTGGGGCCGGTGAGAAGAGTGGTGCGTGTAGACTTGTCTTTTACAACAAAATAGGAAGTGTAAAATTCAAAAAAGACATCATTATCATGACAAAATTTTTGAACAGAAAGGAGATTGTGGGAGATTTTTGGTACATGAAGAATGTTTTTGAGAGAAAACGTCTTTTATGGTGAGTAAACTTTAGATGAACCAATATGAAGAATAGGAAGACCCTTACCGTTGCCAACATGAAGTGTGTCGTCACCATAATATGCCTCTGAATTCTCCATCGCTTCCAAATCAAGTGTTACATAACTATTTGCTCCGGTGTCTAAATGCCAATTTGCAGAAGCATTAGAGGATTGAGCACGGGTATTTGCAAAGTTAGCTCTGATACCATGAAAGATAATAGAAATTGATATTGATTGGATTGATTTCATTACATAACAAAGCATGTCTATTTATAATGGAACATAGCTTTGGGAATAAGCTACTAAACCCTAGATCTAATGGACCTCAAGCCCACAATGGCTTGGGCCAATAATTTATACGTCTAACACTCCCCCGCAGTTTGAACGGGGTCTTCGATACAGACAAACTGGATGAATGTTGAAGCCGATTTTTCTTCTCTTGTTCTTCTTTGTTGCTCATTTGCACGGAGATTGACTTGTATTTGACGACATAATTGTATATATTGCTTCGCAGTTTCCTCCATTTTTTATGACGTTTGCTATTTTTTTTACGTCATGGCTTATTTTGCCTTTAGGAGGGAGTGGCAATTTGTTGGACAACTTTTGTTGTCAACGACAATGATCTTCGACAACGAAAATAATTAGATGAGAAAAAGGGTTGATCTAGGCAACTCAACATTTTTTTTGTGTTTTGACGGCTAGGGTTTAGGGTTTATGCATTGAATACGAAAAGTAGAATCCTAAATTAATAAAAACAATAAAGCGGAAAAAAAACGAGATCCCTCCGGATCACCGACAAGTAGCCGATGACCGAAGGATAGCAATTTTTATTGGTGGATCTTACCTAGAGCTGTGATACCATATAAAACCTCAAAGGGTATATATTATTGTAATTGTTATTGTGTTTTGTACATTGGATTGTATATGTATTTATACTAATACTATAGCTTACAGACTAAGCAACCTATCATAACCTAATGGGTACAGCCCATCTATACAATTGGACCGGCTCATCTAGTTTGTTCTAACAAGTCCATTTATACCATTAGATTTAAAAAGGGCCCATTTGACCCGAATTTTGACTTTTGGTTATTTTTTGTCAGCTCAACTTTTGGTGAAAGTTAGAAGATCCATACTCTATATTACTCTTTGTCCTAAACCCTTGGTTTTAATCAAGTGGGGGATTATGCAATCTTATATGTCTATTCCATCGTTACGGCCATGTATATATGTTTTGCACCCCTGCTGGTTTACGACCTTTGAAAAAGACTACTAATCCTATTCTTTAGCTTATTCGAGTTAAGGTTTGAATGTAGTCATATGTGTCTATTCTATTGTTATGGATGTGTATGTATGGTCTTTGTTACCTTTTTTTGGAATATTGGTATCGAATAGAGATTGAAAAGAGTGATCCAACCAATTAAGCTTATTAACCCAATTTACCTTTTTAAACTTGTTACTCCTTAGCTCAAGTGGTGGAGACGTGTATCCTTGCCAAGCATATGATAGAAAACTAATCACGATCGAGCAATTGAGCGTACTTATTAAATGTTACCACCTACATTAGTTGAGTGATCTGAGTGTTTTCATTTCTCATATTTCGTGAGGTGCTTGGTTTTGTACAGGTGATTAAATAAAAGAATGCTTAAAGGAAAAAAAAATCCTTAACTCCACTTAGGATACATTTTAAATAAGTTTTTAGAGTCTACTTGAGGATAAGTAGGATTCAAGTGGGGGGATATTTGATGACATCAAATAACGTTACTTTTATAGTATCATTTATCCCAAGAAAATTACCCATTTTTATAAAATTATTGCAAGACTTGTTACTTAATTGCTTAAAGTTGTTAATTGCAATAATTATGGAGTACATTGTCAAAACAAGCTAAAAGGCGTACATTTTGGAGCTTAAACAAAGATATTTGAAGATTACTTATTCTGACTACGTACACCGTATCCAGCAAAGAAGATACGGTGTATCTGCGCCTGGACTTCACAAGAAACCGCGTATGTTCAAGACCCAATACGGCGTTTCCTGCTGATTATATACGCAGTATCCAGCTGGTCAACAGTCAAAGATCCTGCAGTAAATGTGGTTGATGACATTTAATATGATTGATTGTGAATGTGGTGCGTACTCCAAGGAATTCCACCAAATACGTCGTATTGACCTCATTTAACAAGTACGGGCGTAATCGACTCATTTTCAAGACTATAAATAGGAGATCTCAAAAAAACGTGTTTTCAGTTGTGATTAGACATATTCTCTATACATAAAACAAGGTCGTTTTCTGAAGAGAGGAAGAGAAAAAAGCTCAAGGTCAAGCATCGATACATAATTCCATAGAAGACATCGTGTAATTCTTGTACTCTAATAATTATTCAATTGTTAGTATCATTCGTTTAACTCTGTTAGTTTACCTTGGTTGTTTGATTATTTCTTGTATTATTATAATGGTTATGGGTAATACCCTTGGGTATTGCCAGTATAATGAAGTATTCAATGTTTGGTTTGTTTAAGATCCGATTGCATTCATTTTTTCGTTGTTTGTTTAATTATGTTTAACATTTCATACTTGTTATGTGCTTGAGTATGGTGGTGGGGGGACCCAGCATTTCAACTAAAGTCTGTGATACTACCAAGTGATTAGATACTGGGATGGTCCTCCATATCGCGTCTTATATATCAGACAATGGATCACAAATATGTCCTATCTTAACCAATTCTTAAGGGAATAGTTATATAGTAGGTACCTGAATCGTTTTTTTATTCGTCAGTAGTATATATATATATATATATATATATATATATATATATATATTATATAATATATATATATGATTTATCTAAATAATACTAATTGGTAACCTTCGACAAATCACCTTAACAGGAAAACCAGTCAAAAAGTTCACAAATACTCCTATTTTATATATCCAAAAGTATCGGTTTCTCGCTTTAAAAAAAACAATTAAAGTTCAAAACCGGACCCGGGTCGTTCTTCGGTACGAGGAATGCAATGGAAAGTCGAGAGTCGGTTTGATATTTGATGTTCGAATAACAAAGATTTTGATTGGTTTTTCTAATTCTACGGGAAAAACAAGTAAGGCAAACTAAAAACGAAAGTAATTAAAGGTAAATCCCTAAAAACGATAACGGGAATCCTAAAAAAAACGTGACGTAAAACCTAAATTATCAAAATTTAATCCTAAATTGATTTTTTTAACTTTTTATAAACCCTAAATGACTGAAATGCAAGAACAAATAAAAGAAACCCTAAAATGTAAGCAATTAAAGTGAAAAAACAAAGAAAAATGATAACGGGACCAAATCCCGTTCTTTAAAAAACCAAATTCTACAAATTTAACTCTACGAAAGCAAAATTAATTTTTAACAATCCTAAATGATAAAAGAAAATTAAAAAAAAGAATTTTTTTTTTGACTTTTATTTAATTTTTTGTGAATTAAAAACGGTTTTTATCTAAATTAAATATTAAAAATACTAAACTATTTATAAAAAATTTGAAAAAATTATAAAAAGTAGCTAAAAGTGAGCAGGTTCTATGAAAAATAAAATGAGGTTAAAGCTTATTACATAATTGTTAATAAGCCAAAAAATGGTTATGGGCTTAAAGGACAAAAAGGTGGTTAAAGAATATGTGTGCAAAAGACATACGGAAAAAGACCCAAGGGGGCGTGTTGGGTGGTGTGTTGATGTTAAATTATGTTGGTAGAGGTGAGGTTGTGGTCAGGGGTTTCGAGTTTGTACCCTGATTTCCCTAACCCCACATATTTTTTTTTGTAATTTTTTTTATAAAAAAGCTTTAATACCTAAAAATAAGCAACTTTAAAAATGTGACTTTTTATGAAAACCACCAATAAGCACAGAAATAAGCTAAAAAGAGTGACAGATTGCTATTTAAACTAAGTTATAAAAGAGCTAAAGTGTAGGCCTTTTTTTAGACACAATAAGCTAATGACAAAGCAAATAAGCTAACAACTAACAATAAGTTATACCTAATAAGCATTATGGAACAAAAATTAGCAAAAAAAAATAAGCTAACAAGCCTAAAGCATTTAAATTTTTAAAGACAGATTTACCCCAATGACTGGTTTTGAACTAACTGTTAAATATTATAGCTCTAAGCTTTAAAGCTAAGAAGCAATTGAAAGCAATTGAAAATGACAAATAAGCTAAAACATATAAAGCCTTAACCCTAATAAGTACTTAGGAATAAAATAAGCAAAGGAAAATAAGCAGAAAAGCTATAAAAAGCAAATAAGTTTTCTTGGCTAAAACAGTTAGCCAAACAGCCAAGAAGACACTTTCTAGCTTAATTTTAAGCTAGAAAATGGATCCTTATGGCTAAGTGGCTTATACCACTGAAAAGCTTATCCTATGGGCTTCAATAATCAATAAAGAAAAAGGTTTTTAAAAATCAAATGAGCTATTAAAAATCTTGATGAAAAAGGCAGTTTACACTAAGTTCTACTCTTTTTGGTTTTTTTCAATTTTTAAGGACTAATGTGCAGGCCTAAATTCAACTTATTTAATAAGCCCTAAACTACAAAGTAAGCTAAAACATATCAACTTTATCTTAAAATCTACTTGTGCACCAATTTTTAGAAGCTAAAACCTACTTTTATTTATCTAAATTTAAGATTAAAATGTGACTTTTAAAAACTTAAAAACTGACTTGACAGATTTTGACTAAACTTTTACAAGACTAAGGCAAATTTAATCAACACTTGTATATTGCATTTTGACATTGATAACAACACAAAAACAATACTTAAAAAAGCTAATTTCAAAAGCCTTATCAAACAAGCTACTATAATCTGTTTTGTCACCACAGATTTTAACAACTTATAGATAAAACCTTAAAACTAACTTTTAAACTTGAAAAACTTATAAACACTGTTTAAAACCACTTAAAAAGGCTTGTTAAAGTTGGATTGATGACCCAAACTTTTTTTAACACTTGTTTTGACCCGTTTTGGTTCTTAAACCAAACACCCCTTTAAACATGAATTTTGCATTTTTAAACTGACTAAGAGATTTTAAGCTAAGGTTTCTTAAAGACCAGATGTTTAATAAGTTCTAACAACAATATTAAGCAGATTTCTGCAAAAATTAAGTATTCAAATAAGCTAAAACAGATTATGCTAGTTTTAAGCTATAAAGGACAGTTTCATATAAAAACATAAGCAAATAAAATCTAATCAACAAATAAGCACAAACAAGCAATAAACAGTAATAACAAGCATAAATGAGCAATAATCAGCAGTAAATAAGCACTACAATAAGCAAACAGTAAAATAAGCTTAAAACTTGAAAATAAAAACTTACAAAAGCCCAAGCTTAAACAGGACAAAACAATGCTCATAGAGATATTCTACCAAGCTCTAGCTTGTCAAAGACAAGCTAGTATTGTCCATAAGCCCATCCTTTTTTGGCTTATCATCCAAAATAAGCTGAGGTAAGTGAGGGGTGAATTTTTGGTGAATTTTCTTAAACACTTAATAGTTTTTTTAAAGCTTAATAAAAACATATTGTATAAAAGCTCAAATAAGAGCTTATGACAGCTTATAAAATTCTCTTAACAATGAAACAGGAAATTAAAAACTTAGGAATTTAAAACTTAAAAACTTCAAATTTCATTAACTTAAGAAACAAATTACACTACTTGAATTTTTGAAGACAATAAGCTAAATGTTAACTAAATAAGCTAAAAAGTAAACTAGATTAAAACTACTTAAAAAGGCTTACAAAGGGTCCTATATATAGATAAACTTCAGAGCCTTGGGTTCTTGGACTTGTGTTTCTTTACTGAGACATTTAAGAGGTGTGTTAGTTGTGTGAGAGAGCTCGAAAATCAATCTAGGCCATCTATCTTGTGTTCTCTCCATGTTCTATCATCACAACCCCTCATTCGGTCTTCAAAATCTTGGCCAATAGGAACTCATAGGATTGCCAAAGTGGCATTTGGCCCATGTGATGTGGGGTTGAGTTGGGAGGGTGATGTTTTTATCTGTGGTTGCAGGGACCAGAGGTTGAAGACACAAATATGGAATTTTGGCGCCAAGAGTGGTTTTTCGTTTGTATTACTGTTTTGGTGATAACAGGGTTAAATGTTTGTAGAATTAACACTTTTGGTCCCTTAGTTTGATAAGTGATATAGCATGGACAATCCTTATGGTGAAAATGGTATAAGAAAGTTGGCAGCTTTGGCCCTTGAGGTTGTATACTTCTGTTGCAACCACAGTCCTTGGGGACTAATGGTGTTAACATATTTAGTATTGGGCTTGGTTATGTGTTTGGGCTTGTTATAAGTTAAAAGGCAATGGGCCTTTAACTTATTTTTGGTCTTCATGTAATACCTTAATGGGCTGACCCGGCCCATTAGATGGGTACGGGTCATCCCATTAAGTATTTCTTCGGTATCGGCTTCGTCTTTGACTTTTGACTTTGACGTGGTTGACTTTTTGGTTGGCTTTGACTTTGACTTTGACTGGTTGACTTGACTTTTCACGCTCTTTTCATTCTCGTGCTCGGTTTTGTCGTTTTTGGCTTCCTTTTTGTCCTTTTCTTAGATATTCGTTACCTGCACAATACAAATGCAAAACACACAAATACAATGTATTCTTGGTATGTTTTTAGTCATTTTAGGCACGTTTTTATAGGCAAAAGGTATGTGTAATTAAACACATACCAGAATCCCCCATACTAAGATATTGCCGTGTCCTCACGCAATGCCATAAGAAAACACTTTAGAAAACCAAGAATCTTAATCCCCCTTGACTAATTACCTCGAAAAGTAGCTAAGTGTTCATCGAGGGGAATTAAGGAATCAATAGTTTTAAAAAGCCCCGTTTTTACCATTTTCAATATTTACACTTATTACCACACATATTTTTGTATTTTTCCTTATTCTCATTTTTTTGTACTTTTCTTTTTAAGCAACTAACTAACAAGTTTGACTTTTGTTATTTCATAATTTTAAGGGTTATAGAACAAGACGCACTTTAATCCTAAAATGCCCAAAGGATAAATTCATCGTCCTCGACTTTTTACTTGTCCCAAACCAAGCTTAAAACGAAATCACCGTTAAATATAAGTTAAGATGCTAACACTACTCCTATTTGTAACTTGTGAACTTTTCACTCCCGAAAATTATTATATCTTAGGTGAATGTGCCATTTTGAATTTCAACTATGGATCAACTTTTTACAAAAACTCTATGCTTCATGTTCCACCCAAAAAGTAATGAATTTGAAGGCGAGATCATCCCATGTAGCGACTTTCGTATCGGCACATCCCAACTTTGCGGCTAAGTGACCAGGCTTTTGACACCCCACAGAGACTAGTATCGGGACTCACAGACCTTCGATTTCAACAACTCTTAGGTTTCCCGTTTATACATAGCTTATTTAGAAAAATCACAACTTAAAATAGTCTTAGTTCGAAAGCATATTTAAATTTAAGAAAAGGAGATTGTAGGATCCCGATTTACACTTTCACTTCATATTATGAACCACGAATCGAACTAGAAAAGAGATAAAGAAAGTTTGAGTTGATTTAGAGAGAGAAAGAAGAGAGAGAGATGAGAGAAAAAGAGAAAAGATATTTATTAGAAATGAGAAGAGATATTTTCTAAGTGAAAAATATCTATATATACCCCTACACATCTAATGTGACTCGCGGGATATTAACTAGGACTCGGGCTCGGGTTTTGCTTGGGATTAAACCCGAAACATATACAATATTAGATTAACTATCGAGCCCGATTCCCGATAATATTCTATTACAACATTAACTAATTGATTGACCGAGACTAAAATACATAATGAACGAACTTCATGTTCGACTCAATATTTTGAGGCTAACAATCTCCCCCGAAGTGAGTTCATTGATGACACTCCTTCATGAGATCATGAGATTGCTTTTGTCGTTAAGCTCATGTGGTCTTGGTCTTTCTTTTTGTTATTTGTTGTAGGCTTGTTCCTTCATGCTTTGCGATCTTGACTTTGAGCCTTCGTCATTGTCTTTATCGTCTATGTCATCTTGCGTTCTTGGTCAAAATTTATTCTTATTTTACCCAGTAGGAAAGTCAATATTATGATAAAACACTTATTTATTTTTGAAAATTTTTTAATTTTTTAATTTTTTTGGTGTTTTGGTGGTAAAAACGAGATTACGTGAAAACAACGGCTGCAGGCATAATCAAATCGATAGATCCCCCCATACTAGTATTGAACATTGTCCTCAATGTTTTAAGAAGGGTCTCTACGTAAATCTAAATCCATTTATTAAGTGTGCACAAAGATAAACGTTAGTCGATAAGATTTAGGATATTGGATTCCCATAATCATGCTAAGGATTGAAGCTCGAGTGAACGAAGGACAAAACCACGAGCACGAGAGGCTTCATAATCTGAGGCAATCCTGGACATACAACACAAACCACAAAATACGAAAAAGGAAGAGGCGATCCTCCTAACAACACACTTATTCATTACTACTATTATTATATTAGGATAAGCATGGGTTGCCACCCACGAAGCGCTTGTTTATTAATGAGTCACTAAGCTTGACTCGTCCCCGAATTCATTGGTCCATGGGGAAAGTTTGGAGATCCAGGACAACCATCGGTGGTATGTCCCCTCCAAAGTAGTGTTTAAGTCTATGACCATTCACCTTGAAGTTTGGCCCGTCGGTTTGAGATAACTCGACGGTGCCATAAGGAAATACTTGGGTAACGGTGAATGGTCCAGTCCAGCGGGTCTTAAGCTTGCCCGAGAAAATCTTTAATCGAGAATTAAAGAGGAGGACTCGATCACCAATGTTGAAAACGCGGTTCTTGATCTTGGAGTCATGGATCCTCTTTGTTTTCTCTTTGTAGATCAAAGAGTTCTTATAGGCCTGATCACAAAGTTTATTTAATTCATTTATTTGAACTTTTCGGTGATCACCCGCGGTTACAAGGTCATAATTGCAATGCTTTAAGGCCCAATAGGCCTTATGCTCGAGCTCGATGGGTAGATGACAAGCCTTTTCGTACACCAACTTGTAAGGAGTGCACCCGATGGGTGTCTTAAATGCGGTATGGAAGGCCCATAAGGCGTCATCCAACTTATCAGACCATGAAGCACGGTGTTCGCCTATGGTCCTTTCCAGAATGCGTTTCAAACCACGATTTGAAACCTCAACTTGCCCACTTGTTTATGGGTGATACGCGGTGGAGAGACGATGAGTAACTCCGTATTTAAGCATGACCTTTGCGAACTGGTCATTGCAAAAATGTGTACCGTGATCACTAATGATAGCACGAGGGGTCCCAAATCGGGCGAAGAGAGATTTTAAAATTTTGCAAACAACTCGGGCGTCATTGGTGGGGAGTGCTTTCGCTTCAACCCATTTTGACAAATAATCGACGGCCACGAGTATATACTTGTTCCCTCGTGAAGACGGGATAGGGCCCATGAAGTCGATGCCCCAAACGTCAAAAATCTCATAAACTTGAATTGCGTTTTGAGGCATTTCATCTCGTTGTGAGATTTTCCCTGACGTTGACAAGCGTCACAATGGGTGACCAAGTCATGGGCATCTCGGTAAATAGTCGGCCAATAAAATCCTAAGTCAAAAAATTTCTTGCCGGTGTAGTTAGCACCATAATGTCCCCCGGTGGGCCCATTATGGCAAGCTGTGAGGATATCAACAGCTTCTTGGCTGTAAACACACCGTCGGATCACTTGATCCTCACACATTTTGAACAAATAGGGGTTGTCCCAAAAGTAGTGCTTAACATCCTTGAAAAACTTGTTCTTTTGCTGGGACGACATCCCTTTAATCACAAAATTCCCCGCATGGTAATTTGCAAAATCGGCAAACCATGGGGTACTATCATTACCACGAAAGGTAACCATACCAAGTGTCTCGGAGGATTGTTTCGGTAAATTTCCTTGTTTCGAGAAACATTTGCGTGGGTATTTTCAGTATTGATAAGTGTCGGCCGCGAGATTCTCTGCTCCTTTTTATACGAATATATTGTATCAAATTCTTAGAGTAGAAGAATCCACTGGAGCAATCTCGGCTTAGCATCTTGCTTGGCAAGAAGATATTTGAGAGCCGAGTGGTCCGTATACACTATGGTCTTTGACAAGACTAAGTAAGGCCAGAATTTCTAGAAAGCATACACCACGGCTAATAACTCTTTTTCCGTAATGGTGTAATGTGCTTGAGCATCCGCCATGGTCTTAATAGCATAGTGTATAGGCTGAAAATGTTTGGTCTTACGTTTCTCCAAGACTGCACCTACCGCGTAATCACTAGCATCACACATAATTTCAAACGATAGGTCCCAATCGGGGGCAACTAAAATTGGGGCTTTGGTTAACTTCTTCTTAAGTGTATTAAACAATTCGACACATTCTTTCAAGAAGATAAAAGGGGTATCTTTTTCAAGAAGATGGGTCCCATCGGCGGGCGATTAGCAAAAATCTTGAATAAATCGACGATAGAACCCGGCGTGACCTAAAAACTTCGAATGCCTTTAACGGAAGTCGAATGAGGGAGTTTAGCTATAACATCGACTTTAGCTTTGTCGACCTCAATCTCGGACTTTGAAATCTTATGTCCTAGACAATGCTTCTTTTTCCATAAAATGGACATTCTCATAATTTAGAACTAAATTCAGTGTCTTCGCACGTTTTGAGCATTTTATCTAAATGGTGAGGATTGAAGATAAAGATTCCGAAGACCGAGAAATCGTCCATGAAGACCTCCATTGTTTCCTCGATCATGTCATGAAAAATGGCCATCATGCACCTTTGGAACGTGCCCGGAGCATTACATAAGCCGAAAGGCATGCGTCGGTAGGCAAACGTCCCATAAGGGCAAGTGAAGGTGGTCTTCTCTTGGTCTTGCGGGTCAATAGGAATTTGAAAGTATCCTGAGAAACCATCTAGAAAACAATAGTATTCGTTTCCCGCGAGTCTCTCAAGCATTTGGTCCATAAACGGTAACGGGAAATGATCTTTACGAGTGACATCATTTAACTTTCGGTAGTCAATGCATACACGCCATCCCGTAACTAATCGAGTAGGTATCAACTCATTATCATCATTTTCAATTACGGTTATACCGCCTTTCTTGGGCACACAATGAACGGGGCTAACCCACGGGCTATCGGAGATAGGATAAATCAATCCGGCATCAAGGAGTTTGATAACTTCCTTTTTGATAACCTCATGAATTTTTGGGTTAACCCGTCTTTGATGTTGAATTGCCGATTTAGAGTCATCCTCCATTAATATTTTATGGAGTATATAATTGAGGGTCTATGCACTTTATATCAGAGAATTTTCCTAGCGGAGGCACATTTGTGTGACTTTAAAAACTTTGAAGTCGGGCATTCTCATCTTCTTTTTATGTTTTTAGCAATTATGACGGGTAGTTTATCGGTGCCCTCCAAAAATGCATACTCAAGATGAGAAGGTAGATCCTTGAGCTTGAGCTCCGGAGGATCATCAATTGAAGATTTTTCGGTTTTAGGTTCTATAAATCTTAGTTCTTGTGGAGGGAGAGGAGATGATGGATCATCATTTAGAAATTCCTCAAGAAGACGAATGTCTCCCTCCGAATCATAGTAAGAGTCATCAATTTCTGGTGAAATTGAATCATCTTCAATAGCAAGGAAAGCATCGGTCTCTTCTAGAAGAAAGTCACTATCCCCGAAGGGAGTGAGAGTGGGAGAAGAGGTAGAATAAATTGGTTCCGAAGTGGGATTGCCACTTGTAGAAATTTCCGAGAATCCGAGCACTTCTTGAGCATACTCCCCACAAGCTACGTCGATTACATCAATTTGATTCATCGACTCGGCAATCATTGTGAAGTATTCGTAGTTTGACCAAACTTTGATTGTTTCGGCGTAATCTTATGGCGAGGTTATTTTCTTCACCGTAAAAAATCATCACATGCTCTCTGGTCCTCAAAAGGGTCGCCCGAGAATTAAGGGAATCAGTGGATCGACAACATAATCAACGACTACGAAGTCGGTCGGAAATGGGGAACACTTTATACTTTTTTAAAGACATTCTTTGCATGCCGGACGGTCGTGTGGTTGATCGGTGCCGCAAGCTCAAGAATTATTAGCTGTAGGAGTATGTTCTGGGAGTGAGAGCTTTTTCAATATGGTGTGATAGGCATTCTTGTTGATGATTGCACAGAGATCGGCCAAGGCACAAAGCATTCATCTATATCCAAAAAATATCACATGGAATATAGACACTTGCCGGGGTCTCTAAGTGGTTTTGGGCAACTTTTTGAGGATAACCTGTCAGAACCAATTTTCATTTGCGATGTGGTGGTGGCTAAATCAAATATTTTTCTTATTATTAAGGGAGACTTTTAAACATTTTGTAGCCAAACTTAGGCATGGGAGAAGAGCTTCCGCGCAAACTAAGCTGTCGAAATGTAATTCCCTAAGATTTCATAAATTTCCAAAGCTAGGAGATCTATTTTTCACGGCAGCTTTTGTTTGTTGGCTTCGAAGGATAAGTATAGATGGTTTAGGCTTTGGAGCAATCAATGGGATCATCAATCGGAGCTGTATTTTGGACATACCAGAGGTTGGATGTTTTCGGTACTCGGTTGCACCGTATCCTTTGTTACCTCGGGTTCCCGTTCCACCACCTTAGGAAGAGAAGAAGACGTGGGTGGAATTGGGGGTCCATTATAAGAAATGCCACTTTGGGTGGTGATTGCTTTCAAATCACCTCTCGGGTTAGCAATGGTGTTGCTAGGAAGTGAACCCGGACCCGAAGTAGAAAGACGGTATTCTTTTCATGGAATTGGGACCAAAACATGTTCTTATGCTCGATGTTAGAATGTGTAAAGTGGTCATTTGGGTTTGCATGTTTTTCATCTCCGCATCATTTGCATTTATGTAGTTGTGAGAAATCACTAGTCGTCATAACTTGTGGTTGATGAGCGGGGATTGATAAGCCGGAAGCTTGATATTTGGGTTTCCTTGATTAACTCCTCTGTTTTGATTGTAACCTTGATTGTACCGGGTTTGATTATTTTGCACATTAGGTTTAGCAAAACCCGGTGGTCGAATTTGGTTAGCTACATTTTGAGGACGATATTCGGTATTTCCTTGATTATAGTTTACTGCGGCTACTGAAACATATCCTTGAATATTATCTTGATAGCCTGAAAAAGTGTTGCCATCGGTGGCAGGACACTGTCGGTAAGAATAAGCACCGCCACAAGTAACACACGATTCCTCAACAGCTTTTACGGAAGCTGGAGCTGGGGTTACTTGATGTTGTTTAAACATCGCGGTCATGACACTAGTCATGGCACTGGCTACGACACTGGCTATCTCTGACGAATCAACATTTCTTGCTTTCATGAAAACAATTGGTTTGTTTTCTTGAATTACTAACCTTTGATTTGTTTTCAATAATTTTCAACACATCTTGTGCACTTCTTTCCAAAAGATTGCCACCGGCGGCAGAATTCAAAGAGTCTTGATCGGATGGGTTTAAACCATTGTAGAAGGTATTGAGTTGATACAATTCGTTAAAACCATGATGTGGGCATGCTCGAAGGAGATCCTTGAAACGGTCCCATGCCTCATAAAACGATTCATCAAAACGTTGTTGAAAATTTGAAATTTCATTCCTGAGATTTGTTGTTTTTGAGGGAGGAAAAAAATGGTTAATAAACTTGGAAACAAGATTTCCCCAAGTAAGAATAGAACGAGAAGGTTCTTTGTCGAGCCAAATCCGGGCTGGACCGTCGATAGAAAATGGGAAAAGCATAAGCTTAATCGAGGACTCGGGCACATCTTTGTACTTCAACGTAGAAGTAATCTTGTTAAAATATCGAATATAAGCATGAGGATCTTCTTTCTCAAAATCGAAGAATTGTTTTGAAGTTACAAGATTGATTAGACTATGCTTGAGCTCAAAATGCTCAGCCGGAATGGGTGGTACTACAATTGCCTCCGCATAACCCTCAGTGGGTGCACGAAGTAATAACGCCATAGTACGTTGATCGACCATCGTAACTACGAGAGTCTCTTCAAGAACGAACGGTTCGACTCTTTGTTTTGAACGTCTATGATTACGATGATTCGGATTCGTAGAAGTAGGATTCGTAGAAGGTTCACAAACGAATTTCAAAGAAGAGCGAGTGCGCATGCACTAAAGATAAGAAAAATTAAAAGAAAAAAATATATTTTTGTAACCGATAATCAAACAAGTGCACGGTAGCTCTCTAAATTACTCACAAAGAAGCGGAGGAGCGGGAAATCGCGTAACTATTAAAAACCTTCTCCTTTCAGGTCGAAGTTCGTAGGATCGACCCTCCTTATACCTCTCTTATAGTTCTTAATCTAAAGGTGAGCCGATTTTACAAGTGACACAACAGTTGATTTTTGTAAAATAAAAGAAAAATAAGAATAGAAGTGTAAAATATTTTTGTATTTTTATATAATAGAAGAAAATATTCACAAACGGAAAATGATAACTTCACGAGGAAGGGTCTTCAAAACACTAATCTTCGAACGAAACACGTTAATCGTAACACACCTCCCCGACAACGGCGCCAAAAATTGATTTGTCCAAACACGTATACGTAATATATTGTATATGTATAAGGATTAGTCAATAATAGTATAGTAATAAGTATTCCGTGAGGATTCTAGAAGATTACTTTTATCCAAAGTAAAATTCAAAACCTTCCCGAGTCGTATCCCGACGAGGTGCGAATTGAGAATCGGTTAAGTTCGTGATCGCGTGATTTGAATGATTTTAAAAGATTTTGATTTTGGTTTCTATAACTACTAATGAAAATGCAAATAACATGTAAAAGCAAGTAAAAACAAGTAAACAATTAAAGCATTTAAAAACAAAGCACGAAAACGTTAACGGGAATTTAAAAACGCGACAAGTAAGCAAGTAAATCAAAATTTAACCCTACAAATGTTTTTTCATTTTTTATAAATCCTAAATGACTAAAAATAATTTTCAGAAAAAGAATTATATTTTTTTGGTTTTTATTTTATTTATTAAGAATTAAAAACAATTTTACTCTAGAAAATTGATAAAAAAAATACTAAACTAAATTGGAAAAATCTGAAAAATTTATAGAAAATAATCTGAACAGTTTAAGACTAAAGAAAATTAAAATGGACTAACCAGCTTATTGCAATAAGCTAGAAATAAGCCAATTAAGGCTGAAAGCTTATTAAGACAAAACGTGTATAGATAATTAATTGTGTAAATGAGTAATTGAAAAAGTCCCAAGGGCAACTGGTTTAGTGTGTGTGGTGTTGAGGCGTTGGCTAGGGAAGGGGAGGTCACAGGTTCGACCCCTGTGACCTCTTCTTTTTATGAAACATTTTTTAAAAATTTTCTTTTTGAAAACTAAACTTAAGCTAAAAATAAGCACTTTTAACAAAGACACTTTTTCTGGATCTTAAAAATAAGCTGGGAAATAAGCAATTAAGATGACAACTAACTACTTAAGACTTAGGTATATAGGCTTACACTGAAATGGCTTTTAAGCTTGAATAAGCACTTAAGAAAACTAAATAAGCATAATTGAACTAAGTCCTTAACCTATAAAGCACCTAGGACCAACAATAAGCAAACAAAGCAGATTAAAAAGCACTTAAAAGGTAAAAAGAAAGAAGACACAAATTAAGAAAATGACAGATTTTAAGCTAAGGACAAAAGCACATAAGCACTCCTATTTGATTTAAATCTGAAAACAAATAAGCTAGACAACCTACTAAGCACTTATAACAGAAAATAAGCACATAATTAAGCCTAAAATAAGCTCAACAAGCACAGCAGTACTAACCTTGAGTTAGTACTGCTAGGCTAATCAGTTAAGACTGCTAAGTCTTCAATAAGCTCATAAAAATCCTAATAAGTTATACAGAAGAATTAAGCTAGACCTAATAAGCTTAAGTGACCAATTTTTAGCACACAAAATAAGCTGATCAGCTTATTAAGACCTCAAATGGCTTGCTTAACTTTTTGACTTAAAAGGAATTTGACAGCCTTAATCACAACTTTTGACATAAAAAAAACTTTTTGAAATGCATAAGCCAAAACTTAAAAACCTAAAACAGATTAAGTGTAATAACCAATGAACACATAAGAACTGGTTTAAAGACTTATGAACTACAATTAAGCTAGAAATTAAGCTGTCAAAATTGACAGTTTACACTAAACTAATTGTTTTTTTCTTTTGGCTTTCTGAGTTTTTGACAGAACTGAAAATTTGAAAACTAAGACTCAACTTTATTTGACAACTAAGGGAAATGAAATAAAACTAATAACAAGACTATATTTGAGCAAAATTAACAACCTAAGAGCAATTTTAGATAATTCCACCAATAAGCTCATGAAATGACTTTTAATACTATGAAATTTTTGCAACAGAGCTAAAAACTCTAAAATATTGCTAAAAACATGATAAAACTGATGAATCCTACTACTTAGACTGAGATAAAGCTTGAACATATTGACTTATTAGAAAAAGGTGACCTTAACAGGTTTAAAAAGTTGTTATCCCAAACACCCCTTTAACTTTTAGAATCCTACTTATAAGTCAAAACAAAACCCTCAAAGTTGATATTAAGGAAAACATATGACATTTTAAGAATTTAAAAAGGTTTTTTAATCTAAAATAGTTAAGCACTCAATAATAAGCTAACACTAATAAGCTATTTTTTGTTTTTTCTTATCAGATTTTATGAAACTAAACTAAACCTTAAAACAAATTACAAAACACTTAAAACTAGAACAATTAAGCTAAATGAGAACATAATAAGCACAATCAAAGCATGAATAAGCACAAGATAAGCAAAAATAGTTATAAGCTAAAATAAGAGGAAATAGCAAGTGTACCTTGATCCCAGCTAAACAGGGATCAAATAAGCTTAAATAAGCTAGATTTACAAGCTCCAGCTTATCATAGATAAGCTGGTGGTGTCCATAAGCCCATCCTTGTCTGGCTTATCATCCAAAATTAAGCTGAGGTATATTTAGGAGAGATTTATTTGAGATTAAGATCCAAGCTCAGTTAAGCTTTAAGGGCTTAACTGAGTACAAGCTAGCTTATTAGAGCTTAATGAGCTTATTAATTCGTTTCTACACACATGATTTTTAAACTTTTATTAAGTAAAAACAGAATTAAAAGAGCACAATTTGAAATAAGCTGATAATATTATTATAACTTAAACGTTTACAAGCTTTTAAGAGTAAAAATGCATTAAAAGGAACAATAAGCTAAAAATTACATTAATAAGCTAAAATTAAGCTAAAAAAAACTAGAAACCCTCGTGTGTGTGAGGAGGCCTTCCTTTTTATAGTGCTCATATGAAGGCTCTAGGACCCTAAAACGCTCCTCTTTCTTTAATCTCGTCCCTTCAATCATGCTTCATTCCTACGCAATCATCTTGGCCCTTGGATCTAGTGCCACGTCCCTTTCACTCAATGATTGGCACAGATTGCCAAGCTAGCATGCCAAAACGTCATGGCATGCGTCATCGTGCTTCTAGAAGGAATGGAGAGCGTGTGAGAGTGGGGTTTTTTTACCCTGGTTGTGGTTATGGTGAAAATGAAAAGAGAGGGAAAGGTGTAAAAGATGTACAGTGAATGGGGCGTTGACCCGTTCTTATTAATAAGGTTGACTTGGGTTATGGGTTTTGGATTGGGTTATTATTTTGGGCCGGGTTGAAAGGGTTATAAGCTTAAAGGATTAACGGGTTTTAAAGGTGTTGTTAAGTTTAGGACTAATGGTGAAATACTATAAGGACTAACGGTGTAAGTGTCCAGGGACTAACGGTGCAATTGTTTTAGGGTTTCTTTTAGGTTAAAGGTTTAATGGGAATGGATTTGGTTAAGACTCAAGATAAATTCGCCTTTGGCTTCGATTTCTTGTACTCTTTCATTCCTGTGCTCAGTTTTGTCCGTTTTGCTTCGTTTTTGTCCTTTTGTGCAATATCCGTTACCTGCAAGACACAATTCACAATACAAGCGAATACAATGCATTTTTCTGTATTTATTGGTCATTATTGGTCTTTTTAGCTTGTTTTATTAGGTAAAAGGTATGTGTATTTAAGCACATACCAACAAGCTGTGGAACAACATCGTTTAGAGTCTAAAACATTTAAAGTTAAAATGAATAAAGTTTTAAATGAAAACGAACGACTCTTGGAACAAGTTATTAACAAAGATATAGTGAACATAATTGTGAATTCTTCTGTGGATAATGCTTGTGTAAATGTGCATAAATGTGAAAAGTGTCTCAAACTTGAGACTGAGCCTCTCAATAAAAAGAATTTCATTGAAAAAGAGATTTACGATAAACTGTTCAGAAGTTATACCACTCTTGAAAAACATTGCATCGCTTTAGAAGTTGATACTCAACTTAATTAGAAATTTTTTCAAAGAGACAATTCTGTCTCAAATCAAAGTGCTCCAAGTTTTGATTAATATTTTGAATTAAATGAATTGAAAGCTCAGTCACAAGAGAAAGACACGGTCATAAAAAAGTTGAAAGAGAGAATTAAATCTCTAAGTGTAAATATGAATGAGGATAAGATTAAAAAGGACATAGAAGAGATTAAAACGATAAATATTGAACTGGATCATAGGGTGTCAAAGCTTATTGATGAGAATGAGCATTGAAACAGACCTATAAGCAACTTTATGACTCGATCAAACCAACACGTGTTCGATCAAAAGAACAATGTGATGCTTTAGTTAATTAAGTCAATTAAAAGTCTGTGGAAATCTCTGATTTAAATGCAAGTCATTAGGAACAAGTTTTGGTCATTATAACTCTCAAGAATGAATTAAGGAAACTTAAGGGAAAAGATTTAGCTGATAATGTAGTCACCAAAAACACCATTGATCTATAAATGCTTAAGATTGATGTGGAACCACTAGCCCCTAGATTGTTGAACAATAAGACAACTCACTCTTACTACCTTAGGCACACTCAGGAACAAGCTGCGATTCTTAGGGAAATAGTGGAACAAGGAAAATCACAAAATCCACTAAATAATTCATTAGACTCTGCTTGTAAGTATACCAAATACATTCAGGAGTTGCTTATAATAATCAGACAAACCTGCCCTAGCATCAGCAATTCAAGTGATAAATTAGTGGTTGTGACCTCAAAGAATAAGGACAAAAGAGTTAGATTCACTAAGCCCGTCACATCCTCAGAAAACACAAGCACAAAAACAACTTCTTCATCAAACCTAGTTTTTAACAAACCTATGTTGTCTTCTATAGGAGTAAAACTGTCTACTAGTGCTAGCGGATCACAGCCTTCAGGCAATACAAAGAAAGATAAGATTTAGCAAACACCAAGTAGTACTCCGAAGAATAAAGTAAAAGCCCACTCTAGGACATTTAAATCTAGCCTGAAAAATAAGAATTGTGTTGAACCTAAAGGATCTGCAAATGTGCAGCATTTCAAGCTTAATGCGAATTCTGAACTTTTATGTGTTAAGTGTAATGGTTGCATGCTTTCTGATAATCATGATTTGTATGTTCTTGATTTTATCAATGATGTGAATGCTCGTGCTAAATCTAAATCTGCTAAGAAAAGTTCAACGAGAAAAATTTAGAAACCAATAGGAAAAGTGTTTACTAAAATTGGATATACTTGGAGACCTACTGGTCGGACCTTCACTATAGTAGGAAATGCGTGCCCTTTAACTAGGATAACTACAACTGCTGAAGTGCCCCTTAGGAAACCAACTGCTCTAGAAAGTGATACACCTAAGCCTGTAGTAGCATGGTTTACTTAAGGAAACCTAAGAAATCTAAAATTAATGTTCCCGTTAGCAAACCTAAGATTATTAAATCTATACCTGCTAACAAAAAGGAACCCAGTAAATCTTGGGGATCCATAGTTTCTGATGTTCCATCTTCTTATCTTGATGAATGTTGTAACACCCCCATTTTTACATATAGCAGCGGAAGCTAATCTGGGGTATTACTTCATGGATACAACAATCATAATCATAGAAAACGACTCAAAAGAGACGTTTGTTCAAAAGATACGTTATCATTCATTTAAAATCAGAGTTTTACAAAGGCAGGTCCCAAAATCTAGTTACATACAATGTGAATGATAACAAGTTTTAGCCATCTTCAAGTCCATGCCACTCCATGCCATAAGTTGCTCAAATCACCTGGGATAAACATGCATAAAAAGAAGGGTCAACACAAAGGTTGAGTGAAATTCATAGGTTTGATATGTAATAGTTGAATACAAGTTATCATAATGGAAATATTGGTATTGCAGGGATAATTATCATGGAGAACATTATTATCATGGAGAACAATATTATCATGGAGAACAGTATTATCATGGAGAACAGTATTATCATGGAGAACATTATTATCACCCTAAACTCATGAATCATATAAAGAGATATTGGGAGATATTACCCAAAGAGATATTGAAGAGATATTGAGAGATATTACCCAAAGAGATATTAAAGAGATATTGGGGGATATTACCCAAAGAGATATTAAAGAGATATTGGGGGATATTACCCAAAGAGATATTAAAGAGATATTAGGGGATATTACCCAAAGAGATATTAAAGAGATATTGGGGGATATTACCCAAAGAGATATTAAAGAGATATTGGGGGATATTACCCAAAGAGATATGTACTTTGGCAATAATATATCAGGATAACATATAGTTTAGAAAATACTTGCATTCATGTTGTACAACTAGTATCACAGGTTTATAAAGTATGTGAGGTATGAACTCATTAAGTCTTTGAAAAGTAATCACATTGTTATGAGTATATAAAAGAGTTTGTAACAAGCATGTATCCCCC